>JBBPUM010000002.1:264229-378975 GCA_038094695.1 Chiua aff. virens
GAGGCGCGAAAACCATGGACATGACTGACGATGGCTAGGACGCGACATGTTTGTTTGGCAAATGCCTTGCGATTCAACACAAAAAAACAAAGACAAACAGGGGCTAACTTTACACCATCGATAGCGGGCGGGGTCAGACGACGTGGCTCGGCGATGGCCAGGTCACGGTGTGCCGTGTACCTCATGAGTCATCGCTAATTGCGGTTCGATGGGAAGCGGCCGCAGTCCGTAAATGTGTGCGAAATGATGACATAATCAATGCAATACCGGGTAGTATATATTCAAAAATTAGGGAGACAAACTTTCCAGGTCCGTTTTGGCTGTGGATCGACCCCAGCCAACAACTCTCTCCCTTCTGGCTCTGCCCTTCGTCTGCGACAGCGTCGGCGTCGTTGGGATCGACATACAACTCCAGTCGAGGCCATCGTCCCCATCGTTCCCCAACCCCTCGCGGTACTAGGCTTCATCTCGCATCGTCCCTCGCTCTCCAGGCCGTCCCTTGTTTCTGGTCTTCCTTTGGAGAAAGTCAAAAGGCACGCCTTTGTTGCGCGTTAGCCACTCCGAAAACAGTCTCTTCTTCCATTTTCTTTTATTCTACTCGCCGTCTCCCCGGATTTTTTACGACTCATCTTACGACTTTTCCGCCCTCGCTCTTCACTTGAGGACTCGGGCCTATTTACGTCAGGGATCAATTTGCCTCTGCGTCTCCGCACTCGGGCAGTCGATCCTCTGTCCTCATTTTCTGCAGATGCCAGTCCCCGTCTTACCTGTCCCTACCGCACATCCCGTTCACAAGTGTAGCAAATCTGGAGACGCCACGGCCACTCAGTCTTCTGTCTTTCACCTCTTGAAGCACACGCTTCCGCTGTCTCCAACGGGTCCACCCCCGTCCTTTGGCAGTCGTGAGCAGTGGATTAATTCTTTGCCGTCGTGGAGAAGAGCCAAAACTCGCTACGTTTGGGAGACCAGTTCTGAGCCTACTGCTCCCGTGGAGCCTCGTTCGGGTTTTTCTAAAGGGTTGGCTGGCGCGGTTGACGCGCCCGCCATTAAAGGAGCCCACGTGCAAACGTGTATTCCGCCCCTGAATACTTTATCGCCGAGTAGCAGCTTGAAAATGCCTTCGTGTGGCCCCACTGCTCGTCATTCCATCAGCTCAGAACCCCCCCAGGAACCCGGGGAGACACCGTTCGGCGAATTTGTGCCATGTCCTTCCCCTACCCTTCCGGAGTGCATTAGTACGCGCGCGTGGCCCCTCCCAGATCTATATCTCGAGGACGATGGTGGTCTATTCGCACCCATTCTGGAGGATGACTCCCCTGACACGAACGGTGACGTAGGCTCAAGCCCTATCGAACCAGTCACCCCCTTTGGAGATTACGTTGATCGGGCGGTGGCTGCTTCAGATGCCACACTTGTCCACGGCTATCCTGTGTCCTCCGCGTCGCAGGAACTACAAATACCTGTTTCAGTCAACTATGGCTCTCAATTCTGTCATCCTCCATCGTATCCACTTGTAGAGGCCAAGGGAGATTTGGCTGTGAACGCATTTCCCTCATCCACCGCTTCAATTCAGAGGCAGCTTGCTGAGCCCATGGCAGAATGGCTTGTCTCGTACGTGTGGAAAGTTTGTACGAATGCACTTGTACTTCCCCACACGTTCGCTCCATACACGTAAGTTCGTCGTATACACCCCCTAAAGTTACGTATTGATCAATATTCGTCAGACATCCGAATGCTCCGCAACTTTGTCAGCCAGTGCCGCTGCACCTTACTGCCCGAGTTCATTCCTTGTTGATGTCGACACTTCTCCAGCCATCAGCAATGCTGTTAGCATTGTGGTACATCGTGCGGTTACCTGTCTACTTCGGCGCAGCTGGTTTAAGTCCGGAACACGTGAAAGAGCGGCGCTTTAGAGTCGAGTTACTCAATGATACACGCGAAACCACGAGCGGTGAACCTAAGGAGGCTACTGCGACTTTCAGGCTCATTGTCCTGGGCTGCATGTTGGCAAACAAGTGGCTGGATGACCACACATTCTCCAACAAGACTTGGTGCGTTTGTTCCCGAAAATTAGGCCCTTTTTTTCGCTAACATTACTCACAGGCATACTATTTCTAATGTACCTGTGCAGCTACTCAACAAACTCGAGTACTTCGCCCTGGACATCCTTTCTTATGATTTGTCGATCTCTCCGTCCACCTGGTCCCGATGGCTCTGCCACTTACTCTCATACCATCATTCGCTCACCACTGCCACGTACCCTCAACCCATTGCGCGGCCAGCCTTTAACCCCAGTGTGCTCATTCGCAAAACTATTCAGGAGATCATGGAAGCACCGCTCGGCCATTCTGCGGATGAGCCTGTATTCCTTGGTGTGGATCAACGACTCAAGGAGAAGCTCGGACTTGCTGCCTTTTCGCATGAATCTGAGACGCTCGATATTGATCTAGATGAGAATGGTCCTCTCCGAGAAGAATATTTACCCAGGCGCCGAGTCGCAAATGGTGATTCTTCAGTTGATCGTAGTTCCGGGCTTCGCCACAGTTCCCAAAATAGCCCTCCGGTGCATCATCCCATGCTGTCGTCGCAGGGCAGTGTCAAGCTACCGCCACCCGCCAAATGGAGTCCCGCGGGTGATGAGCCAATATCTCGCCCATCTGGTCATACTGATTCGACGTATGTGGTATCCCAGCCTTCTCTCGCCCCGCACTTTGTTGGCTCAGTTCCGACGGTTTATCACCATTGGCCTACCGCCCTGCCGTATGCGTCGTTTAGACCTCCGGAGGGTAATTACGCGGTGAATCCTATTCCTGTTCCACATTATGGGTACTGGGCCCCTATCAACACTGTTTCCGCAGTACATCACCCTCCGCCTCTATGCGCCCCCATTGACTACTATCCCGGTCCTAATCATCGATATTCCGCTCCAGGATTTGATCACAGGCGTGGCGATGTTGGCTTAGTATCCGATGGAGGTGGGTGCCACACCCAACCGACGGCGTCCTGGACTCCGCTGCACCAGTATGGCTATGTCACTAGACAGGCGCTTGCCCCACACGCCGCACTATTGAATTGTCGATCGACTTGGATACGAGTTTGATGCATTTTCTGCTCCCTCTCCAGTTCTATCGGTCAATTTCCCCTATAGATCTTGTCTCACATCGCTTCGTTTCACCATCGTAAACCCTACACCTGGACCGACGCACGGTGCCCTAATTTCCGCTCTCTGACTCTTACATGCCCGCTCTTTTGAGGCTTGTTGATACTGGGTTGTTCTCGTCTCCAGCACTGTTTATACGTTTCGGGTCCTCGCTATGAAGACATATCCATCCCGTCTCGCGGACCATGAACTTCTTTTACGTTTCGGCATTTTGACCGCGTAAATGCTATCTATGCAGGTCACCGTTCACCTCTATCGACCCAGTCGTCGCTCGGAGGAAGGTTGATATCCCCGGACTATCTCCCTGTCTCATCGTTGTTCATGGATTGAACATTACGACCAGTTAGCCCGCTGTTTTCATTGCCGATGTATCAATTTTCATTCGGTACTTCACGCCACTAACCTAATCATCCTTTGACGACTTAACCTTGTGCCTTTATCACCTTTATTCCTTCTTGGTGCGGTTTTCCCCTTGAAAAGGTTATGAAATTACATAAAAACAAGCAGAAAATCAAGATACACCATAAAAAAATTTCGCCCGCTTCTTCCTACAGTTTCCTTCGTTTTCCCCTGCTGCAAGTTGTTTTCGGCTTCTTGCCGACTCCTGTGTTCCTGCAGCTTGCCCATCCTTGGGATTGTGATTGCCTTTGATACGTAGTGCAACTCCACTTTCTCATTCTTCCCCCACGTTGCCTTCGTAGGTTAGTAGATATACCTTTGGGAAAGAACTAGTATAGTACTGGGCCACGGTACTCGAACGTTTCCGAAATATATGCTATCGCTTGAACCTGCTGGATTGTGTTGCGTTGAAGTTCCTAGCTCAAGTGTCTGCCCATTGAGATTCCGGTATGCGCCAGTGTGTGAAGAAGCTTCAACTGGCTGATCACGTCATGGTAATACGGATTTCTTTACTACGGTCACAACATTACAATGGCTATGCCCTTCTCATCCTGCTTCTTCGAATTCAAATACGTATCAAGACAAATGGTACCTGCAGAAAGAGTAAACCCGACTGGAATTTGATAGAGGCATTGCTACTTACTTCGACATCCTCCCCTTCTTCATCCATAAGCATGACCTCAACCAACAGATGCTTGGCATGAGGTGGGATAGGCTTCTTGCTTACATGCTCTACTAGTTTACTAAATTTCATTGGCAACCTTTCTGCACTCTAAGAAACCATCAGTATGTGCCAACGCTTGGAAAACGAACACGAACCTTCTTCTTGTCTGTGAAGGAGCTCCACAACATGCTCACACCTTGACTGACCATGCTGACATCGAGACTGTGGGTATTCTTGAACCACGCAACAAACTCCTTTAAAGTAGGATCATTCTTGAATTCTAGGCGGTCCCACAGGGTCCACTCTGTGTTACCAAACTTATTCTTCTTGGCTGCAATAGGCTCCGAGAAACCGAAGAAAGGTAAAGCGAGGTTGATAAATCCATTCTTGTACTCATCCAGTTTGTTTTTTCCATCGATGATCTGATTGATATTAGCAGATGGCACAAAGTGCGTGGCCGCGTAGAAAAACGCACTTTATAGAGTTCTAAGCATACCAATCCGACTACGAGGGCAGTGGTGGTGGCGATAGCAGGAATGATCTTTCCAGCGATCTGCTTCGTTGTATGACGATCGGCAATGGGAATATTGTAGTTCATTGCGCGTAAATTGGAGGCTGAAGTAATGAAATCTATGTGATGATTGGTGTCGTCATCTTTCTCGAATTCAACTGGTGTTAGGCGATAACCAGCCAGGGAGGATGGGGGCGGTAGCTTCTTGACAAGTTCGCTAATATCGTCCGGATCTATTGGCATAAGTGATAGAAGCATTTACGCAACCTACCAACTCACCGCTCGTAGTTTGGTTGACCGGATCGTTCTCGTTGACCTGGATCTTGACACCGCTCTTCGGAGAGAATTCGGGAACAATGACCGAGTCCGCGATCTTCTTGAAGAAGATTGGATCTGTTTCACCTCTAAGTCCATAGTTGTAGGCGTGAAGATTTGCAGCGGAAATAATGAACGCGAGGTGAGTTGGCTGATACATCATGTCAGCCCTCGTGTAAAATAGATCATATTCTAAGAACTCACATCTGCAGAGTTGAAGATAAGTGGGTCAGGTGCCCGTTTGGGGCCGCTCCAGAACGGCTGTCCTGTGCTTGTTACGTGGTCTTTTGGCAGACTGTGCAATAGCTGCCGAATGGCATTATTAAACTTGTCCTCGAACTGAAGGCGGGCCCAGACAACACATTCCTCGAAAGTGAGTGGCTTGTTGGTCACCAAATAGGAAACTATTTGTTCGATGTGTTCATGTTGTTGACCAGAGTATCTGAGAGAACTCTCCAGGTAATTGGGTTCTGAGAGGTATTGATTGACAGATTCTACGGGCTTGACGAACATCGCGTCGAATTCTTGTCTACTCCACTCTATGGTATGAGTGATAGCATTCGGGAAGTTTTTGATCGTGCAGGACAGTGCTTGCTTCTCCGGTGGGTCCTGTGATGACGAATACGATTCCGTCAGGTGGGGAATAACAACCTGGATGTTCCCTTTCGTTCCCATGGTTCCAGACTCCAACAGCGGTTTCTCATATAAAACACACCGCTGGTCCATGTATAGACCTGGTACAAAGTTAGCATTGAGTGAACGTTGCGAAAACATGACCTTACGGGCCGCAACGTTATCCAGTGCGTTGGTAACACCGTCGAGCGATGAAAAGAACGCATCGTCGAACACATCTGCTGATTCTCAGGGCACTAGAAAAAATGTGTTTCTGGATACTTACTCTCTGTTGCTTGGCCAACCGGTTCTTGTTTGCATACTACGTGACCTTTCAACGTCGGGTTCATATCCATGACGGCGGCAGCAGCAACTTCTGACTTGAATTTCCCAAGGTCTTTCGCGCGGAAGAGGAATTGTCTGTTTAAATTGCTTTTCTCAATGGTATCCAAATCGGTGACGTGGATTTCCCCATGGGAACCCGTGGCGAGACCCATCATGCTCCAGTTCTTCAACATCTCGCATCCAATGGCACCAGCACCAACAAGAAACTGGCGATGGTTTGCGATCTTGTCTTGGAAAGCTTTTCCAAAGACGGCTATCTGTCCATCGTACCGACTACCGAGGGGTCTGCAGTCATCTTCGGAAGGAAGAACCGAAGGTAACGACTCAAGCGAATCAAGGTAGAGATGCTGAACCATGGGGTGAAATTTGGAGGAACATGCTTTGAGAACCTCTTGGGCCACAAACCCACCGACAACGGCCGCGATAGGAGAGATATCGCCAGTTGCTTGGTACGCGAGCTCCTGAAGAATCTTTTCGTCGGCATCACCATCTAACTTCTTCGCAAGCGTGACTAATTGTTTGGCGTCCTCAACATTTCGAGGGCGAGGAAGACGTCCATATTGCTCCCTATATTCTGAAAGCGCTTGGAAACCAACATGAAGTGTGGCAGGGCGGTCAAACTTGGCAAAGTCAGTGATGAAGAAATCGGGTGCCTGCAGTGATTCTCGCAGCGATTTCTATTGTAAAACTATATTTAAAAACCCTAAAAAGAGTAGGCACATTACTCACAAATTCGAGAATCTTGGGCATCTTGACTTGATTGAAGATTCCACCTCGAATATAGTCGCCAAAGGAGGAAGTATCTCCAATTGTGAATGTGTAGGGTCCCTTGACAGAAACTCTCCGTGGCTTGCAGTTGTTTAACTCTTCCATGCCCTCTACTTCTGTGAAGGTCACAAAGTCGCCGTCCTCGAGGCCGTGTCGCGCCTCATCAAGACAAGTTACCAAGCCTTCCCCATCCTGTATTTTCATCGGACATTCGACAGAGTAGCATCGGATGACAGAACATTACCTTCGCCACCGACACGATCATTCCGCTCAATGGTTGTTCGCCGGTGGGATCTACGCAGGTAAACTTGGGTCCAAAATCGTTGAAAACGGTGCTGGAAGCTAGATGTATATATCCTTGAAGGTTAATCTGCTCAACACTTACCCAAAAAGACCGCGTGTCTCTGCAGCGATAAAGTAGACACCATGTTGATGCGTCCAGTCATTGATTTCCAACTGTTTCCTGTAAGACGCATTACAAAGCACAACAGCCTAGTAATCATCAGAACTCGCATGATCAACTAACACTTGTACGCGTACTTGGAATGGTTGTATGAGATCTATAGTGATCTCTTGACCTGCTTTCCCTCCTAAATCGCGTACTGGCACATAAACATTAAGCTCAGAGATTCGAGGAAGCATGGCTGCTGCACGTGGCTTGCCAACGTCTTCTTCGCGAAGAAAGTACTGATAAAAGCTCCGTGGTTAATGATATCTGTACACAAATGCTAACTCACTTGCGTGCTCAAATCTTGGATGCCAACAGGTTCGGGATCGTACAATGTGACGGACTTGACACCAGCCAAACACACATTCTTAGCTAGGTGCATGTGCCGCGTACGTTAATAGGAGTATCTTGCAGCAGGAGGTTTACGCCATACCGATCTCAGCACCCAAGCCCTGAAGTCCAACGATGAGTACATTTGATGTAGCCATCTTCTTCATCGCTTGAAGGCTGAGTTAGTTAACTTCAACCGGAAACCTTCTGAGTGCCCTACCTTCATGACCAAGTACATATCTGCATAATGAGCGAGATCAGACGGGTGATTAAGGGCGCGACACAAAGTGATGACTCGAAACACCCACAACTGGCGAGAATATAGACCTTCATCGATAGCAGTTTCATCAATGTCCATTTTCGAAGCGAGATTGGTGGCATCCGAAGACATGTTCGAATATTAGGTGGTGGTAGCTGGAACAAGATAACTGTGACTGTGACTTGAAATCTTACGACTTAGTAAGCTCAACCAACCCTTAGGAATTTAAGTTTAAGGGAAATGGTACAAAAAATGAAAAACAATCAAGTATTCTCCAGGATGACGATGCACACAATGGGTATCATGAGAACGTATGGGGTAGAGTGATGACAGTACTTAAGTCGGTGGTAAAGTGCCAAAAGCCCGTGCACCGGTCGCAATGACCTGGTCGAGCAACACCAACTTGAAGTTGAACTTACAATCAAGTGTAGTAACGTGTGGCATTTCCGGTACATCTAGAGTGAAACTGTGCTCGACGTATGTATCACCAAGGTTAACCATGAGAAGGAAACCAAGAAGTGCTTTGACAGGTGCTCGCCAGCTTGACGGTCTGAGCGAAGCGAGCTCCGATGGCACCGAATGAACCACAGAAGGATGTACCCGCAGGATGGGCGAGATGACCAAGGTTGGGAACTTTGCTAGACCCTAGAATTGTGTCGAGTAAATCTTTTGCTGTCATCCCGGCCTTGTAAGTCTTCGAGTGCCCATCCGTACCAGGGGCAATACCAATGTTCCGCGGCTTCTGATTGATTACTGGATCAACTTCAGGACACCATTCTGGAGTGTCAAAGACTTCCCAGTGTGTAGAGTGCCGGATTGGCTGTGGTGCGAGAATCTCCACTCCGGGTGGAGGCAGCACGGTCTGCTCGTTTGCATCACTGATCAATCCATCCAAGTAACGAGCCATTATGCCCGACGATGACGTCTCGTCGTAAGCAAATGGATCAAAGGTGGAGCCCATCTTGATGCAAGATCGGAGATAACCAATGGTTTCCTGCCATTGGTTTCCTGTCATAACCACATTCCACTTGAGGCAGCTCAAAGCGTGTTTCTCAGTTGCGTTAAGAACGACCTGAGGTACACGGGTCAAGCGATTCCTGCAAGCTAATCGTCAGTATGGGATGGAACAGGCACTTCAGGAAGTGACCCACCAAGTACTCGTGGAGAGCGGGACATCGTTGACTGCTTTGTCGCCAATCATAGCACACGCAACAAAGGTATGAAACATGAAATCTTCCGCAACAAATGTTCCATTGTTGTGGAGGTATCGAAATATGGGAATGGATAAGAAAGCTGCATTGCTTTGGCCACTTTTCCCCGTAAGAGTTCCGAGGAACCATATGGCGTGGATAACGACTTGCACTGGGTTGCTTACAGCACTAAGCACTCGACGGATTCGCGGTGCAACTGAGGATGAAGCACCACTCGGCTTGCCCTGAAACCTAAAGCACAGGGCGTCAGATCTGAAGAAGTCGGTACGCGCATAACGCACTGGAAACGAAAAGTTCCTTGAATATAGGGTTGAATAACAAGTGCATGCACCCATTCGGAAGTCCAGTCCGCCAAAGCTGCTGCAAAAAGTTCGTCATCATCGGAAGGCAGCTTGAAAGTTCCACCGAAGACCACGAAAGGATCGTCAGGAGGTTTTCCAAAGGCATAATCGTGATTCGTAGCAGGGGGTACAAGCGACAACCCCGAAATGTCGATGACTCCACATTGGACGAGAATCTCGCCAACTCGGCGTCTTCCCTCGGAGAGGTCTCTGGGCAGGCATGAGCCATTGGTGACTTTTGTCCGGGTCGGCAAGGCGTCCAAATTCGAGGGAACGAAGTATGTCCATTTGTGAGAGCAAGGAGTAACAGCGTCCTCGGGCAGCAGAACAGCGTCGGGAAATTCCTCTGCGTCCCTGAGCCCTCGGGTTAGAAATTCCATTGGAGCGAGTTTGCTTCTAGCCATGTCTACTGGAAAACAGTCGTCCCCAATGGTACCGCTGAAACCAGGGGAGGGTGGAGCTGCCACAGGATGTTGTTTAGTGTCATGCGCTTTTCGTTCTTGGGTCCACGCGTCTATATCGTGGCAATCTGCCGCTACCACGCGGCCAGGGTGAAATGTGGAATAGGAACGTGACGAGGAAGGTGAACTATCCACAGAAGTACAATTGACTGAGGTGTCGCAATGAACGGCGTTAGATATACCGGTAAACGGGCTGCACGCAGAAAGTATAGGGCCGAGTGGTGAGCGCACCAAGCAGAGCATGCAGAAATCTATATTTGAAGGTCTGGAATCAAGACTCAAATAACCCATATCGTTTATGGTTGTGGAGAACTGTAATCGGGGGAATCAGGAGTGGTGGCAACAGAGAGAATAACGGTTAGAATGACATGAATCCTGAAGCCTCTTATACCCTTCTTCGTCTTCAAAGTAACAACCATCTTCCCGACTTCAGTCAGCGCACTGACTTCAGTGGCGTCAAAGAAGGCCAGCGGGACAAAGCGAGTGAGGCATTGTCGCCACAGCGGAGAAAGCAACGTGTCGTGGGCAAAAGTAGGATAATGGGCAAAGATGAAGCGCGGTGACCGTCGATAAGATGGACAAAGGAAATACATGATGGTCATCACACTTGTATTGACCGCCTTCCGGGCATCCAAAAAAGGCAAGTGGTCTTTGGGCCTCGTGTCGGTGTCTCGTCGAAAGGCTGTAAGCACCGCCCGTCCGAGGAAAAAGTGAAACATCACATTATTGGCATAGGATAGTACATATTCCATACCAGCATACAAAAATGCGACATCTATTTGCGATAGAACTGGGGGGAACACTGAATCTTCCGACCACAGTGAAAAACGAAAAGTACTTACATTACGCCGGAAGTTGAACCAGAGAGAAAGACATCCTCTGTCAAAGCTACTGCGGAAACCACTAACAAAAAATGGCGTGAGAATATACAAAATGGAGGCCCAACGAGCACCCTCACCGCTTATGAGAAAATTCCCATTCCCGATTTACGATCCTGAAAGCGATATCCTCATAAGGGGGTCCTGCACTGAAGTACAAAAGTACTGTGTCCTCATTTCCTGGTTCTTTGACAATCTTATATGTAGGCGCTTTCGATTTGTCGATTAAATCTGGATAGAAAATGTTGAACTAGAAAGGGAGGTCAGAGTTCGACTATTATCTTTGGAGGGCGCATGCCTTGTAGCCTTGTACAACTTTTGGAGGGGGATTATCCACACTGTGAGAAGCATGTTAGCATCCGATAGTGTTATACTGAGTAATGAGATGTACTCGTAATGGGTCTGATTGTATTTGTTCCACTCATATCCAGTGTGCACACGGTTGAAATATCGCGGCTTTCGCGGGCGGTACTTGTCTTCCCAATTGTAAGACGTGGGCTGGACAATGTCCTCCTCAAGATTGAATAATTCCTCTTCTTCGTCAAGTTCTTTCTCTGCTTCTGCCCTGTATAGCGCTTCGGAGACAAGATCGGCACCGCTGGCGACTTCGGGGACTTCCAACTGTGGGACAGCCTGGGCAGCTTTCGGCACGTAACGAGACGCAGCGACGGCTCGTCGCTGTTCCATCTAAAGGGAATGATGGGATAATTCGGAGCCGTGTTTTTTTTTTTAAAAAAAACCTACCAACGTTCGTATGTCGTCCCTTGCGGTCACTATATCAAACTCGCGTTCTTCGGACCGGAGCTTGGTGATGTCAATGAGGAATGGACTCATGGAACGGTCATAAGGCTCGGTAGAAATATCTGGATCGCCTTGAGAGCCGGCACACACAACGATGCGAGCGTCAGTATGGCCTTGGAGACCAGGCTGAGCAACACCCGCCAATAGCTCTTCCTGTGCCTGCAGTGCTTCGTCTCGTTGGCGTTTCCGGAGTTGTTCCAGTCGATTGCGTACGACAACTTCATGTAAACTCTTAAGCTTAGCCTGAAAGTCACGTGAAAAATATCAAATCCATCGCCATCAGAAATCGCAATACCTTGGCTTTCCAGACGAGCAGCTTCTTTAGCAGACCTTCCCAATAATCCGTGTCAACAGGTTCCCCGCTAGCCAGTTTCGCTTGTATTTGTTTTTGCAACGTAGCAAGGTGTTCATAGCTCTTGCCAGAGAGCAGAGCAGTGACGTCCGCCTCCACAGCGGCTGCGGCTTCACCCATGTGTTGACCGGCCCTAATCTTATCCAAACGATCCTTACAGACGACCATGATGTTCTGGAGTAAGGATTTAGCCAGAGGGACTACAAACGAAGTGGACTTGGCCGCACGGTCCAAAAGTCAATGTAAACGTCGGAATCTTCGAGTGAAAGGTAGCGTTCGATGTCGTCGTGTAGTTCTTCGACTTGATCCGGTGACAAATTCTGCGGTTTCCATGGACCTGTTTGTCACAACCCGGGCCAAGGAGAAAGTAAGAGGACGCACGTCAAAAATATTGTAAGGTTCATCCAAGTCGATTTCGAGGCCTGCATCGACTTCATCATCGTCTTTCACAGGGTGAACATAACGAAGATTGAGCGCAAGAAAATCAACAGCCTTCGCTCTTTTTTCCTTTATGCGAATTGCAGCACGAGCACGCTCTTGCTGGAGTTGAAATTCGCCATCTTTGGCTATCCATTCAGACATCTGAGCAGATTCAGCTAACCTCTGCATCTTGATCTCTTCCTCCTCCCGTAGTTTCTGCTCTACCTCCCTAGTAGCTCTTCTCCTGTTCAAACGTTCCAGCTCCTCCTTTGCCTCTTGTCTTCGAATGGCATCCCTGCGTTGTGCGTCCGCTAAGGATAACCCTTGCTTCCTTTCTTTCTCGGTTTTCTTGTGCCAACGAAATTGTTGCCCAAGGTTGACATCGTGGAATGGATTGTCTGTGGCACTATAAACGCTGAGCTCTGCGACGCGGCGAACCTCTTCTTCCTCTCTTATTCTCTTCTTTTCGGCTTTTCTGGCCTTCCTTTCTTCTGACTTGTCACGCTTTCGCCTGCATGGGAGTGAGCTCAATGAACATTGGGTGTAAGGATGCTTGAAAATTCACTTCTTCTCCTTTCGCTCGTCTTCTTTAGGGCCACCTGTGCTTCGGTCCTTTCTATGTCTTGAACTGTCATCCACATCTCTACGAGCGTACCGATGTCTTGACTGGTCTTCGGGGTCGTAGTCACTGGGAGGGGATTTCCTGTGATTATCTGTAGCGTGCGAGGCTTGATATCCAACCTCATGTTCCCCTCTGTACCTGGGGGAAGGCGAACAGTCACGAACCATGATGGAGTCGAAGTAAGCCAAAGAGTGTGGCAGTGCCAGCGGGATGACGAGCTTTGAAGCGGCCGCCGGAAACAGTCATGCACATAGAATCGGCGTAGTTCACGTTCTCATCGCATCGTTGTCTGCTACCACACCCATGATATCTGGAAGCCAATTAGCTCGACAACCCTGTTTATTTAGACCTCTCACGCGTTGTCTACGAACGCAGGCTCAGCCGTACCACTATGTCCCACGAGAGGAGTCGGACGATCACCTCGCCGTGCGCTCAGCAGGCCTCGCAACTCCGAGACAGGTATTTCTTTACTGGTATCTGAGAGAGGAGATAATGTTCATAATACAGCTTGTGAAATATCTCGATGAATTTGTGATCGGGCAAGAGAATGCGAAGAAGGTCTTGTCTGTGGCGTACGTGCCCCACTTCATGATTAGCAGCTAGGTTGACCAGTCGAAGGGTGTTCAATCACTACAACCGAGTACGCGCCAACCTTGCCGCAGTCGAAGATCAACCAGACCCGCAGGGTTGGGATGTGATAAATCCACCAGATGGTGTGTACGGACGTTGCGATATCATATGTATGTGTCCCTTAAGGTTTCGAAGCACGATTTGGTGTCTCGCCGGCCCAAGTACATCCACATCCCCAACGCCTTCCCCCACCTCATTTGCCCTTGCAGCAACGACATGCACTACCGTTGTTCGAAAAGAGCAACGTCTTGGTAATGTAAAGAGAGTATTCACACGACGAAGCGTTGATTACCGACTTCATTTTAGAGGGCCCACAGGATCAGGTTAGATTAATATACAGCGAAAAGTGTGCGGCGTATTGATCGGTGGCTAGGAAAGACACTCCTAGCGCGTACTCTGGCAAAGGTTCTTGATGTCCCGTTCTCTGTAAGCGACGCAACCTCATTTACACAAGTACGTGTTACTTTTCTTCTACTTATGTCATATTGACATTGATTATGCCAGGCAGGATGTCAGTTTGCAAGCTGCGTGTGTTAGACTCTCCGCTGACTTCACGTAAGATGTAGGAGAAGACGTGGAAATGGCTGTCCAACGTCTGGTGTGTTTTGCAAGTGTCGGAGTCCATTTCATGATCGAAATTTTCTGCAGCTTCAGACAGCTAATTGGGACCCTATTCGAGCCAGGTACTATCAGACTATCATGTTTTATCTTGTTCAACTCACACGTTTAACACAGTTCTGGCATAGTTTATATCGATGAAGTTGACAAGATTGCACGCAAAACAAACAGTGGAGGTATTGAAGGATCACGCGATGTCGGCGGAGAGGGTGTTCAACAAGCTTTATTGCGTATGATGGAAGGATCCGTGGTCACCGTCCAAGGTAAGTCATCCGGAGTTGAGCCTCCGCCTAGCGCAGCTGGAGAGGGACGGTCACGGCCTGGAGCGAGAGGTCAGAGTCCGGTTCCACGTGAGTGTCTTCCCTTTCAATACCATACCGCACTCAACGGTTCATGAACAGCACGGCCGGATACATATAGTATTGACACGTCAAATGTCCTGTTCATATTAAGCGGTGCGTTTGTTGGTCTGGATGCTGTGGTAAAGCGAAGAGTGGCAAAGGGTGTATGTAACCAGCTTGGAACTTGAGTGATGGCGGTCGATCTCATCAAACTCTCAGTCCATCGGCTTTACTGCTAATCTAGCACCCAAAGACGAGGAAGCAGAGAACACCAATTTTGTGCCGTTCTTCACTCCCAACCGGGGATCGTCGCACAATGTCCTCGACTTAGTAGAGCCTTCGGGTAGGTCACCTTCCCTAATTTACGCCCCCACTGACCCATACTGTTAGATCTCGTTAAATACGGGTAAAGTTGCCTCATTTTCCCCCTGCATCTGCCCCCTCACAAAAGTACAGTTTCATTCCCGAATTCATCTCGCGTTTACCTTCTATAAC
Organism: Chiua aff. virens; assembly: GCA_038094695.1. Classification (NCBI taxonomy): domain Eukaryota; kingdom Fungi; phylum Basidiomycota; class Agaricomycetes; order Boletales; family Boletaceae; genus Chiua; species Chiua aff. virens. Next base: position 279,211 of record JBBPUM010000002.1, read on the forward strand.
AACCCTTGCTCCCCTTACAATTCCCGACCTACGTCGGATTCTTACTGAAGTTCGTGGTTCCCTCATTTCCCAATATACCGCATTGTTTGGCTACTCGGGTGTGGAAATCCGCTTCACGGATGCAGCCCTCGATCAAATCTGTCGTAAAGCCGCCGAGAGAGGCGGTGGTGCTAGGGGCCTTAGGGGGATTATGGTCAGTCAACAACACTCTGATTCTGAGCTTTACGAGGTCTAATATATGCGTAGGAAGCACTGCTTCTTGACCCGATGTACGAAGTTCCGTGAGTGTCCCCTCAATTGTCGTTCTCTTTGCTGTCTGATCTAACATATCCCAAAGAGGATCGGTATGATATGATTTGCTGCATCAAGCACACTGTAGTGACGCCGATCTTTCACTAGGCCGTCCGATATGTACTCATCGACGAAGATGTCGTACTTGGCAAGAAGCAGGCCATGTATTGGTCACGCGGGGAGGGACCGGCTTTCTGGGCAGCCTGGGCCAACGAGGAACAACGTTCACGACAGTAGCGATGTCCAAACCCACTATATTGATATCCTCTTTTCTTGGCGATATGTACAACGTGTCACGCCGATCGAGAACCTTTCGCAGAGTTGTGGCAAGCGGCGACTTTTCTGGTATTTCATGGCAACTGTAGGTAAGTGTGGAACAAAGTGGTCTACAATATTGTGGGTTAAGAGACAGGAGATAGTTAAGCGAAAGGCAGACGGCAGAACAAGGACACCGCCTTGAACGTTGGTGATCAATGAAATGTGCTCAGGAAGATTCTTCAGACGAGAAGAAAGAGTTATCACAACGGTGATTTACACGCCTTCTGCAGTGTCAGTGCCGTCTTGCTGTGCCTTTTCAGTGTCCTCGTCAGTCTTCTCTGGATTCTCTCCTGTCTTCTCTTCCTCCTCCTCCTTCTCCTCCTCCTCAGAGGGGACACTACCACCTGTATTGATCATCTGAGCTTCCTCAAACTTTTTCTTAAACTCCTTTGCGTCTGTAAACAGCTTTAGTGAGACTACCTAAGTGAAATTATTCGCTTACTATCCGAGTTTGCAAATCGGATTGCGAGGGTCTCTGACGTAGGAGGAGATTCTGCATAGTCGGCCGCAACTTTCCAAACCCAACTCCTGTCAGAGCCAATATTTGGCTGAAGTCGCATGTCGGCGGTGACTCAAATGCACAACATTAGTGGAGTTGGAGAAAGTAAAGTAATCCGGAGTACTTACTGACATGGTTTGCACAGACTTTGAGGGTCTTGTCACGTCTCATGACCAAACGAACCTTCTTTGTCTCTTTGTGCTGAAGCAGACGAGCATCACCCGTTCCGCGTTCTTTCCACTCATTACCAGCGGTGTCAAATCTGAAAAGCTTCGCGCGCCTAAAGTGTGCAGTGTATCAATCAGCGACAAGAATCAATGATGAAATGTACGATCAGAGTCGCTTACATTTTGAAGAGGACTTCTTCGTCTTCCTCATTGGTCTTTGTCTCCACTTGCTCTGTGAGCCTGATAACTGGCTCGAAGTGAACATCGGTCTCTTCTTCCTGCTGTAATCCGTGTCAGATCAGTACTTCGATTGTTGGTCTCGTGAAGGGGTGGCACGATTGCCTCGATGGGTATCGGGCTGGCAATGATTCATGATGCCGAGATTTAAGCATAAGACTGACCTTTGGCGCGAGAGGGTCGTTGATGTCTGCCATAGAGAGAGAGGTTGAAGGAGTTGATCTGTAGTGAGGGAGGAGAGAGCAATTATCTAAGTTATCCCGATTTCCGAGATAATCCAAAAAATTAACTGCGTGTGTCCGGGGTCTCCAGAACATACCATAAACGGAAATTCTGTTGTGTCACGTCCTTTACTTGGGCTATAGCTACGTTTAACACTTGCAATGTCGCGGCAACGCCTTCCGTGCCAACTCGCGCTCTTCTTCGTTTCATTCCTTACCCTCTCTTCCCTCCTTGTCTTCGCGCACAAAATCAACGTAGCAGCATCGACGAAGGAATGCTTCTTTGAAGACCTTCACGAACATGACCAGGTGCGCACCATTCCACCGTATTCCACGTTGTCCAACTGACCATTTCAGATGACTGTCACGTACCAAGTTGGGGAAGGTGGTCACCTTGATATCGACTTTTGGGTGCGGTCTGTCTGCTTTATGCCGTCTTTCGTGTTCATCTATTCTCTGCAGCTCACTGACCCGGAGGAAAACGTTCTGTCAAGGCACCTCAGACATACTACTGGCTCTACCTCAATAACAGCGGAAAAGGACGGTCGCTATGAGTACTGCTTTTCCAATCAGATGAGCACAATGGCAGATAAGCAGGTCAGGTATGTGTAATGTTTTCGAGGGTAGACCACTCGCCTAGAGTGCCGTTCTTCCATACTATAGTTTCAACGTTCACGGCATTATATACATCTCGGAGGACGGTAAGTACCATTCTTCTTCCCTTCACGCTCTCTAATTGTCGGCTTCCTTGTTCGTAGAGGACATCGTGGCACCTGTCGAACGCGAAATTCGCTCGTTAGCAATTGGCCTCCTGGCAGTCAAGGATGAGCAAGAGTACATTGTCGTACGTGAGAGGCGGCATCGTGACACTGCCGAGTCTACCAACGATCGTGTCAAATGGTGGTCGGTCTTGCAAACCGTGGTCCTCTTTTCGGTCGTTGCATGGCAGATATATTATCTCAAGGTCAGTGTCAGAGCATTCGAGTCACACCCACCTCACTGATAGTTGCTACTAGTCATTCTTTGAAGTAAAGCGCATAATTTGATCATGTACCGTGTTCCGATGCCTTCTTGTAATCCACTCACTCCTGCGTGGCCGTTTGAATCGTTTCATCTCCTAATTTACATGAGCACGTCTCCAAAAATGATTGCACATGCGATACAGTAATGACAACAATACATAACAACGTGCATAGATCTAGAATCACAACAGGTACTTAGCATGTGGGGTTCGAAGTATAGCTCCTCCGTCCGTTATGTAACAGGAGAATGGTATAAACAAAAACGATGGTCATGAGATGTCAACGCACAAGAGACATGGAGTACAGTGCAAGAGCTCTGCCCTTGGTTGATAGTGATAGAATATTTGTTTCGTCGCCTGAAGTGGGTTACCGCCATGATGGTTTTGTGGGGACAAGCCTCATGCTTGTATCTGCGCCGATACTGGCATTAGGATCCGTTACCGGAACAGCTAGCGAAGCCACGCCAGCCAGTAAATTTGGTCCTTTAGTCCTCAAGGGCCTTGACGCATTTCCTAGCAACGAAAATCTTTTGGGCCGCTTTGCAGGTGATTTGCCAATGACCTCCACGCGTCGCGGGCCGCTTATCTGGGGAACATCATCTGTAATCTGTACTGTGTCTGGGATCATGCTTGATCTTCGGCGTGTTCTCTCGTAACGCATTGGGCCAACATTTGAGCGCCTGCGTGTGCCCTTGCTGGAAGATGCAGAAAGACGGGGAGTGGACGTAGGACAGCGTCTGCGAGTCGGGCTGTCATTGCGTTCACCTTTCTTTGGGATATGCAGCGCGGAAATACCATCGTCGTTCGTCATAGAGTAGTTCATGCTCCTCTCAGAAAGCGGTGATGCTCGCCTGATTGGAGACCCGTTTTCCTCTGCTTCCTCTAGAGATCCAAGTGACGTAGCGCCCTTCATCTTGAGGAACCCGGGATCGAGACGACTTGGCCTAGGGCGTTTGCAAGTACCAGACCGCATGCCCGAGGCTAGGCTGGACGAAGAAGACGAAGAAGGTCCTGCGTTAAGAGCAGCGAGAAAGCTAAGGTTGAGATTCTCTTCAGTTCGTTCGTCTTCCCACTCGCTCTCCGAACCTGCAACTGAGTGACTGCGACCAATGCTTTCTGTGCTGTCACTCGCAATAATAGAAATGATCGGTGGAAATTCTTTCTGTCCCCCATCATCCAGATCCCCTTTCCCTGCCTCGTCCCTCCATTGGACGACCTTCTTTTCCTTGTCAGAGACTCGACGATGTGACTGCCCAAAACTAGAGCGCAACGACTTGCGTGGAGATTTGAATGCTTTCCTGGGCGATGCGATATTGTTATATGATGATCGTCGTGAAGACTTGGGGATGGGCTTCAAGGGTGAAGTGGAGGCGAGGCAAGTGAGTGGCCGGAGAGCTGGCTGGCTGTGAGCCTCATCAACAGAGACAGCATACGTTGCCGTGGTCTGTCCAATTAACGCAGCGAGTGCATCATCGTTTTTCATTGCAGCGACACCTAATGACGCTGCAATGGCTTTTACAGCTCCCTCAAACCCATCTTTGCCCTCTTCCGTCGCTATTTTCAGAACACGTGAAGCTTCCCCTAGGGCGACAGTGCACCTGCCCACCATACCAAGAAGGGTTACGATCATCTCTGCTTGTACACGGAATGATTCTTTGAAGGTGTCGCGTTCAGCTTCCGCGCGTATCCGGTCCATCTCAGCCCTCCGCCATTTTGCATCTGCCTTGACATTCTCGATGTCACATTCCTCTAATCTGTCGGACCGACGCTCACTAGCTGCACGAAGGGTAGCCTCGAAAATATTGCGCGAATTTTGCGAGCGACTCAGACGAGCGTTCAGAGAAGAATCTGAGTTGATTACCTGTTCCTCAGGTCCTGCGAGAGCCTGCAGGAGGGCCCGTTCAGCTTCGAGATCGGGAGGAGGTAGGGACGGAGAGCAGCTAGTTATTATCGCATCGATCTGGGCGATGCGGACACGAATTGCGGATAATTTATGTTCTGCTGCAGAGATTTTGCCAGCACAAGACGCTCCATCAATGATCGATGCCTGCGTCTGCTCCATCCGCGCTTGCATGTCTTGCTTCGCGCGTTCAGCCTCCGCACTAGCTTCCGTTCTCTTGCGCTTGGAAATATCATTTTCGGCGCAGATTTTTCCCGCGAGTTTGGCTTTCAGTTCGGCAACTTCGATGTTGAGGCGATTAATGGCTTCGACATACCGGCCGACGTGTCGATCAACGTTAACAACGTTTCGAGTAACCACCTTTGTTTTGATCTTCGTAGCGCGTTCAGCATATAGAAGGGTATTGTGGGTATCGTCAAAATGTTGAGAGGTGGGTGCCACGCAGACGACCATGACTGTCTTGCAATTTCCGCCCAAGGAGAACTTGAGCAAACGAGTAAGCTTGCTGTTGCGGTATGGGACATGTCGAACGGCACCCCCACTCTCGCAGAGTGCGTTGATACAGTTGCCTAATGCAAGTAAGGACTTGTTGATGTTGGCACCTTCGATCATCCGCTGACCCATATTAGATGTAGCGGCGGCGCGCTCACTTCCAGCCAAATCAATAATGGAGAGCGTGGCCATTGTGCGCTCCTCCTTCAGCGAGGCTGTCCGCGGAGATTGTGTGACGTGCACTTGGAGAACGGCATGCGAGCGAGATGAGGTCTCATTTGCGTGTGTCGGTGACTGAGTTCGACGTGAGTTGCCCTGGAGTACGATCTGTTTGACTTCTTCTGCACTCGTTGGGCGCAACTCGACAAGGCCAATGACCTTGACAAATTTGTCCTCACGTATTTGGAGACCCCCTCGTGGGGTAGGAGTCCCTGACTCAGAGAGAAGATCACGGATTTCTTCGTTGTAGATCTCAAGGAATGTGACGACCACCTCGGTGTTCCATTCATCTCTGCGGTCCTCTATGCGTTGGAAGAGATCCGCCATAGTGAGGTATATTATACCTGGATCTGCTTCGGTCCCACTGATGGTATGAGTCTTCCCGCAACCCGTTGCCTGCGAAGCGATCAGCCACAAGAACACTTGAATGTGTTGAATAGCGTACACCGTACGCGAATACGGTAGCATTGTAGCCGTCTAGCAACCCTTTGAGCAGCGGTTTCGCAGTGGCAGCATATACTTCCTCCTGTCGCGCCTCGCCATCGAAAACTCTATCAAACATGAACCTCTTGTCCTTGTATCGCTTCGTTCCCGGGGGTACGAAACCGCGTTCAACGAAGGCGCGTGCCTTGTCCTTCTCGTCGGGATCGAAAGTGAGGATACGATCGTCTACTATTTGGACGATGTCACGGAGAGGTGCAGAAGCTGTTACAGATTTGGTGGCTGTTGCGAGAGTGCCGTCGCCGCGGATAGTGGTGTCATAGCATGGTTCTGGTAGGCGAGCTGCCTCCCAGGCGGTTGGAGGTCTTACGCGAACTAGTTGGTGTCAGAATGTGAGGCATGGTGCAAAGAGAAGGACATACCTGCAACAGTGATTGAGCCAGCTGCAACCATGACTGGTAGCTGGATCTGTAGGAATACAAAGAGCGGTTGGCCTGAATATAGATCAGGGATCGGGGCTGAGGACAAGTTGAAAACCGAACGCGTCTTGCCAGCTCATCACGTGATCGTGCTTGATATTGACCTCCATCATCATGACTACTGATAGATCGATCGTAGTAGTATCCCCCGCAGATTTTCACGTTCATTTGCGACAGGGAGAGCTCTCCAAGCTCGTTACACCACACGTCCGTAAAGGCGGGTTTGACTTGGCCTATGTAATGGTGAGCAATGCCATCGAACCCGCTGCAATCCCACCTCAGCCAAGATCTAGCCCAATCTTATGCCTCCCATTACCAAGACGGACATGGCAGTAGAATACAAAAAGCAACTAAAAGCGATCGATGACAGTGTGGACTATCTGATGACCCTCTATCTTTCGCCAGACCTGACCCCCGACGAGGTCAGAAAGGCAAAGCAAGCAGGTATCGTTGGCGTCAAGTCGTATCCCAGGGGCGTTACCACCAATTCGGATGGTGGTATCGAATCATATGAAGTATACTACCCAGTCTTTGAGGAGATGGAAAAATGTGATCTTGTCCTAAATCTGCACGGAGAAATCCCGTCAGATGCTAGTTCAGTGAGCAGTAATGCCACCTCACCCACTTGCGATCGTCACGCGGGTTACAGAATACCTGTGTGCTAAATGCAGAGGAACGATTTCTTCCTCACCTGAAGAAAATACACCAAGCCTTTCCCAAATTGCGCATCGTGCTCGAACATGCAACAACGCGAGCAGCGGTGGAAACCGTCAAGTCGCTCGGGGATACAGTCGCATGCACGATCACAGCACATCACCTTGCCATGACAGTTGATGATTGGGCAGGTCAGTCTTGGAACTACTGCAAGCCAGTTGCCAAGTATCCAAGCGACCGTGAGGCATTACGCGAGGTTATACGCGAGGGTGGGTCTTCTTTCGTCCTGGTCTTGTATGAGCTGATCTCTAAGTTCCTGATTTCCAGGGCATCCGAGGTTCTTCTTGGGATCTGACTCGGCACCGCACCCGGAACAGTCCAAATCTGTCGCATCACCTGCCCATCCCTGTGCGGCAGGAGTGTATACCTCACCCATTCTATTGTCCTTCGTGGCGCATCTGCTGGAGCTGTTTGGGGCATTGGACAGGCTTCAGAACTTTGTGAGCGACAATGGACGGGCTTTCTATCGTCGCAGTGCTGGCGCCAATGCGAGGAGAATTGTATTGGAAAGGGTGAAGAATTGCCGGATCGAAGACACCTGGTCGTTTGGTGACGTGACTGTTCGACCATTTTGGACGGGAAAAGAACTCGGCTGGCAGATCAGTGATGTCAGGCCAGCTGGGGAGCCCTAATTGCAGTACTCAGCCTTCGGGACCTTGGTGTGGACAGGGACGATCGATGAGGTCAGGGGCGGTACTGAGGCAGTGTCACTGGCTATGATCATTGACGCCGTAGAGGGCTGATAGTTAGCATGACGTTGTCCTCGATGAGCAGTGCAAAGACTCACCTATAACACCCATGACACAATAATTCGCTGTGAATCATCGTCTGGCCGTGTCTTCGGTATCATGCCAAGTGGAACCAGCACAGCCGTGGGTCATGGTGTGTGTCTCCCCTGGACTGGCATGTCGGACAGAGCCAATGACCGCAGACCAGCACTCGCACGACAAGACACGGATGCCATCTTGTCCTACTACCACTCCGACGACGCTGGCAGACAGGAGCCGTCAAGTTCGCATTCATTAACGTCAATCTTGACTTCCCCCGTTCTGGATCGCTCTAACTTGTCCGCCAATGCCACGCGCGCAACCTCACAACCTCGTCGAGTCGGCCCCTCACAACCACGCGTTGCATTGCCTCCCGCAAGTTTTTCAACGTCCGGTGCGTTCCCTCGGATCAGTACCCCTTCCCAGGGTGGCCTCGACAGAAGGCGTCTCGCTGTAGTGGAGATGGACGGCTCCAGGCCATCTGTGCGAGATCGGAGAGAGGAAACGGCTCCAGCTCGGCCTTCCGATCCTTCCGGTGGCGGTCCACTAAATAACTCTTCCTCCTGCCTCGTGGCCAGCCTGGGAGGGCTGGCATTGGTTGCACCGCCAGACGTGTCCCTTCAGTGTCATTACTCTTCGTCGCAACCCAGCTCCATTCCTGTGTCTAAGCTGCAGCCTTCCATTACTGTTAGTCATCCTCATTCTGGCATCTGCACACAGTCACCCCAAGATACATTCGAATCTTCAAAAGGCGCCGGCCACGTAGCTCGCAAATCTTCGCGTGAGGTCGCCATTGTTGGTACTGCGAGTTTCCCTGGGTCTGCATCGGTTCCACAGCCATCGTCGATCACCTCACCTGCCACTAATTCGCTGTGGCCGCCTCTATTTCAGATACCGCAGTCGAGGTCTGCGTCTCCCGGGACTTCCGACATAGCTGATCCAAGCTGTTCAACGAGCCGTGGGCGTCAGAGAAAAGATGCCCTTCCACCTGGCGTCAGCCCTGTCAAAGAGGTCAAGGGGTTCTCTGTTCCTGTACGAACACAGGACACAGACGAGTCAAAACATATAAGCAATCGCCTTGCTACTCCTGTTGTTACCAACCCCTCCCCTCAGTCCCCATCGTTCAGTCCAGTATCGTCGAGTCCATACTCCAGTGCACAAGATCTGATGTCTCCCAGGACCAATTTGTCCACTCCTCTGACTCCATCTACTCCATTGACTTCATCCACCACTACATCTTCTCCATACTTGCACTATCAGCCTGGTCTACACGCCACTGCAGGGCCACTTCCACCACCACCACAGGCAGTCTTCAACATTGATCCCAAAGTTCCTCCACCCCCACGACCTCCTAGACATTCGCCTATCCGGAGATTTAACGAACTAGAAGCCATGAAACAGGCACTACAATTACCCTCTCATGTCACTGCTGTACTGAGTGCCAAGACTCCATCTCCATCAACGGAGAATTCGACCGTATTTTCAAGTCCACAGAAAGTGACCACAATGGTCCCTTCCGCAATTTCGCCACCAACACCCTCAAGGTATGCACTTTTGTCTTATGTTGAAATATGGCTAAAGCGATTCGCGCAGCTCCAACGAAGGCGTTAGCTCCGATAGTTGTGATTCGAAACCTCATCACGTTCGGGAAGGGGCATTTCCTCCGTCAAGACTATGCACATTGGATTCCAGGGCTCCACTCTCCCCATCTGGGGAGACCGATTCCTCGATATCCCACCTTGATTCGATGGATGACCTAGTAGCATCTATAGGTCTCGCAATTGATGATATGGGAATCGTAAACTCTTCTGATGTACCACCACCAACTGTTATCGAACCTCCACGCGGATATGAGGGGCGGAACGGTGGAAAAGGTCTAGAGATCCGCCGTACTGACAATACCAACCCCAGTCCTAGCCGTAGTCTGAGTCAAGAGCAAGCATGGATTGACTCAACCCCATCCTCGCAGCGCCTTGACGAAGACACCGCACGAAATTGCGCGGATCCCTCGGTAGAGCCAGTACCGCCTGTGCCGGCGAAGAATGATCTACCTACCTTGGATACGAAGTCTCTGAAGAATGCGCTCAACCTGAAACGTTTCTCATCCTTGCCACGTACTCCATCACTGATGTCACTCAGCCGACTGTCTGCTGGGAGTAAGCGCTCGTCGGGGACGCCTTCGCCTTTGGTTGCCCACTCTGGACCACAACCAAGATTTCCAGTGCAGAAAATAAGGACGACCCATCCATCTGCAATGTACTTTGCAGACGTAGTTGTAAAACGGACTGCCCTGGAACGGTCAACAGGTTATGCTCATAAAATCAACGAACTCTACAGCTGTGACTGCGGCTTGGCTGACTGGATTGCCGAGACCAGGTATAAAGGTGGGTATATCGTGATCACTTCACGACATCCTTCTGATATGACTCATCTCAAGCGCTCCATCCCCATTCATCGGTCAAGCGGGCTACTGTGAACTCGTCGAGAGGACCCCGTGCTCCATCTACTTCTTCTCCATCCATAGCACCACGTCATATCTCTCAATCGTCTACCGATTCAGGTGTCACATTTCCGAGAAGAGCCGATGCTTACTCTGCAACAGATCTTGCTCCACGTATTGGTGAAGATGCTAGTCCACCTAACGCGCCGCCGCCTCTTCCTTATCCTGCATTAGCTGCAGCTCCCCGCAAGGGTCCTTCACGAGCATCTACAATGATTGCGACATCATCAACTTCATCCAGTCGTTCGGCTGTTTCACCCTCCTCAGTAGCAAGATCCCCCGGCAGCTTCCTGGCTTCGCTTGGACGTAGGGCTAGCATTAAAAAGGATAAATCATTGACTCCTCCCTCTCCCCCGAAGACTCTGTCAAAGAGCCCCCCAAGGAACGGGAACGAGCAACTTAGCCCACGCCCAGCAATTATACCACTTAGTGCACCGTCTGTCCCCGGTGGTCCCCGCGCACCTCCCAACCGCATGCAAAGATCGCAGACTATAGTCGTCGCTTCCCAGAATTCTGTGGATGGACCAAGCCCTCAGCGTTCCAGCACGGTAGCACGTCGACCCTCTCTTTTCGACGGTCGTAGGAGTGGACAACATGATAGTGTCCTGATCTCATCAGCCGAGTTCAGTCGGCAAGTTGACAAACTCGCAGCACTTTTGCCAAAGGCAGACAGAAATGTGCTCGCTATTTATCTGCGACGTGCCGGCCAGGATATATTGGCCATTGGGCAATATCTAGAGGATGAGAAGAATGGCACTCTCCAGTACGAATGATACGACTTTAACCCTCCTTTCTCACTTTCCTTCTCCTTGCTAACATTCGTTATCTTATTATCGAGACATGGGTTCCTGCCAATCACACGACAACATATGTATCTCTGTCCACAGTCTGTCTAATGCTTGGTTTACTGTCCTAACTTAATAACACACGGATTTTCTATTTCGTACACGGCACTGTTTTGGGAGCCGAGCCAAGTTCACCTTGCAGGCCGGAATCCCCTCTGCGTGGAGGAGTTAAATACTAAAACGAAGGCATCAAAAAAGCGCGAGACGAGGAGTCAATGTCACGTACGCCGTTGTTGAACGGGGTGAGACCTCGCCCCACCTGCCCCCCAACCAGTCGAACTGGGCTGTATCCCAGAGTGATCACCTCTGACAGGCTTTGGAAGAAGCAAGTTTTCCACTTCGTGGACAGAATCAGATCGTTCAGAAGTGGAGTTGGCTATAAAGGAGCGATCAGTAGTGTTGAGCGGATGACGGTGGGTGGAGGTAGCTCGAGTGGACGCGTTAGAATGTGGCATTCCGTGTAATCCGGCGCGCGTTGGTTGAATCCCAACAACTCCTTTCGCACCGCGATTAACGAGGGGGGTCCGCTGTATCTAGTCCGCCACCATCAGGCTGAGTCTTCAAGCACAATGGTCTCAGTTGGAATTTACCCCGACAGCCTCCATGCCACCCACGACGGCGCCAACATCAACCTCTCTAACCGTTGGTCTTGGTTGATCGTCCAGGGAATGGTGGGAACGGCCGAAACCATGCATAACAACGGGGTTTGTACTGGAGGTGTCAGGACCAAGAAGAGCCTTTCTCTTCACTCTATCAAGTTGAGCCTAGATTGTATTTATGAAGTTGAACTGGACCCAAGTTTATTGGACTGCACCTTGAGTTTTTGGTATTCCTTTTCTCTTTCTCTCGATGTGTCCTGCAATTCATGGACCCTTCGCCGTTCCAATTCGAGATCTCTCTCCAGCTCTGTTCACAGAACAAAAAAGGTGTCACGACACTTGTATCGAGCGGATTTTACCTGCAACTTTGTTCCCGAGGAGATTAATCTCTCCGTTGGCTGGGATCACAAAGCATTGGTGAACCAGCCCTACAGTGATCAGATTGAACGTACCCTCCCTTACTACATTCTCTAGCTGTTTCTGTAGCTGAGCATTCTTATCGTTGAGGTTTCGGGTAACGGCAAGTTGGAAGGAGCTGTGTGACAAACGATGGGACATGAAGGATGCTCGGACATGAGACCGGGGTGACGCACTTTTCCTGGTGTATTTGATACTGCCAGAATGACAACGCACTTTCCGAGCGTGAGCTTCGAAAATCGAGGGGTCCAGCAGCACGAACCGGCTGCATATCTCCATGATTATAGAAGGGCTCAATCCGGAGAGAACAGACTGAGGAAGCTAATTAGGCTCGTTGTGGTACACGCTAGAATGAGTCCACACCGTTTTGTAATCGTTTGTCGGGTGCAAGCAGCAAACCTTGTATCACCGTCAATGATTACTGCGACAATGGGTTCGTCTCATTACCACTACATCATCCCTATCGAATATGTTTCAAAAAGAAGACACATCGGACGGAATGAGCCTACGCACGGCTCAGTAAGTGAAGTCTCGCAAGCTATGCATATTCAAGTCAGCGGAGAGCGGTAGAAAACCAGGCATAGGGTTTCACCTGGGCAGAGGCGGGATGCGTTGAACAATTCGTTCGCACATTCCACTGTTTGGAAGTTTGATCACTCTGAAAGTTGTAAGCCTGTGTGAAGCCGACTTACAACAGAATATATGCGAGCCTGTCCTCGTGGTTCCACTTTGTTTCAGCTCCCAGTTAAGACTATTGGTGACTCACACGTCGTCTGAGTATGTCATCCACACCGCGTTTAAGTCGTAGTTAGTAAGTAGGTGTGTATGTACCATACATAGTGGTTGATGGAGAGTTCGACAAAGAGGTGAAAGGTTCGGTACGTACCACGACTGCTTTGTCAATCAATGTTTTCCTACAGTTGAGACGGTTACACTTTAGATCGGAATCCATTAGGCGACGTGATGTTGAGGGAGTGGACCTTGAGCTTGAATACTTGAGCTTGAATCAGACCCGACAGCTTCACTCTGCATCGCCAGAAATAGAAAACAATCTGCTAACGACGATCATACTTGAATAATTATGTAAAAATCTATGTAAGAAACACAACAGATACACATGGCACGAAAATGCATAACGATATCGCAGTGAGCGTCCTGTCCCAGCAAGTCAACATGAATGTAATAATTAGCGGTAGGCGTTATTGAAAGCATATTAGTCCCGAAAATGTGTAATGAAAAATGCAGACAATTAACTATCAGGGTCTCCATGCGTGTCGGGCTGGCGTGTGGGGTATACTCGGCCGAGAGCGATGGGTAGGAGGTTTTGAAGGCGTCATAGGGCGGATTGGTGGTCCGTCTGGGATCGCACGCCGCATGAATTGCAAAGGAGCTAGTGGAGATCCAGTCGATGGCGAAGACTTGACACTGTGTGGACTGCGAGCGCCCGGTGTGGAAATCGTAAAAGATGGTATGAAGTGACCTGAGGGTTCTGGTGTACGTGGATGCGGAGAGGTAGTGATTTCTGGGGCTTCGAATAACGTCGCAGAGCTGATCCACTTTTCTTCCTTGGATTCGAATCGAGGCGAGCCGAATCGTGATGGCGATTCGGGACACATAATTCGGAATTTGTCTGCAAAATGATCCTTGATAAACCTGAAAAGTCGTAAGTTCACAATGGCTTTTTTTCACTATAAATGTATCACGCACTTGGACAGTTCCTGCCATCCGCCACCCACACGAACCATTACAGTCTGCGACCGAAGGATTCGGCAAAAGCATAATTTAGGTTCTTGATCGCCAATCCAATATTTCCCGCTCTGATCCTTCCAGGTATCAGCGACAACCTCGACGTTGATATTCACCGGAAGTTTGTTAACGACATCTCCAACAGCAACATCGAGTTTATTTTCAGGGTTGGCAACATACGCTTTTTTTGGACCCGGCTGAGTCCGCCGAGGTGGCGTCTGAACTCGGTTCGCCACCGGAAATGATCGTCTCGGTGCGCGAGCCCAAGTTGACATGGACGAGGAAGGCCGGTTCGAGTGTGTCCGTGAGTGTGATGAGATTTCTGATGGTGTGGGAGACACTCGGGACCTCGTCTGCGCTCGCGGCCGTACGATTAGGGATGAAGTTGGGACAGGACCAGAGACAGTGGATGACATGCTCGATGTGCGTTGCCGAGAAGAAAAGGTAGAACTATATATGGAAGGTGAGAAGGCAGGTGATGGTGATGAGATAGGTCCAGAAACAGAGCGAGTGGTGTCCATCGATACCATAGACAGTTTGCTCGCGGGCCGGCGGTGACTATTCGAGGAACCAGATAGCACACGACGGGAGGACGAATAATCTGGGGTCAAAAACCTATTTCCACCTGAGCCGTCCACTGACAGATTTGCGTATCTACTAGCCTTTCCATTGCGAGAAAGCTTGGGTTTGTTCGGATGGCCTCCTGAATAAGAGCTAACAGCGGAAGTAGAAGAGCGACTGTCTCGACCAGAGCTGACGACGCTGGATGGCCGTGAAGCCTTACCCCCGACCCTGTCATTGGCCATCTCTTCTAGTTCTAGCCAGGTTTGCTGGACACGACGGTGCTCAGAGACAGCACGAGGATCGTCGTTGACTGGCTCCAAATAGGTTGTCACGTGTGCAAACGTTCGTCTAGTGAAGCCTATTCGAGCACTAAGCTGCTCCTCCGGGGGCAAGCGAAGTGCTGAGACGTGTGTACTCGATAAGGGTCCTGCGGGAGGTGCCGGATAGCTGTCAATGTGCTCTAAAAGATCGCTAAGGGCCAAATCGCACTTGTGGGCTAAATCAGCGAGATCTGCTAATTGGCGAATGCGTTGCATCAGCTCTTGCGAAGCATCCAACTCCCTTCTAAGCGACCGAAGTTCTAGGTCAGCAGCTGGGGGGAGAGCCGCAGATGGCAAAGTGGTGAACGAGGTGAGAATAGCAGAAAAATGGGCGTTCATCATCGAGTACTCTTCCAAACTAGGTAACTGGGTGGCAAACACCGACGTCGTTGGGGGCTTGGCAACTTCATTGATATTGATTGACCTTAGGCGCTTCCTAAGGGCAACAATTTTGTCAAGGAGCTCATCCTTGCCACCGTTCTTGACAGGATGTAAAGGAGCTACCAGTAGCCCGAATACATCTAGAGGGAGGGTTAATACTGCAATAATTACAACAGGATCGGATGAAACTCACCTTCCGAAACGGCAGGCGGACTTGGTAAAGTAAGCACAGTTGTAGCTGAAAAGAACTCTGGGCCCGCATGCGATTGAACTGGTTCTTCATCTTCACACGCTATGACTGTCGCACTTTGTTCCTCTGTGACCTTTTCTTTGGCCTCGAATTGACCACTCTCTCCAATTTCCTGCTTGGATATAATGACCGCGTGCGGTTTTTCCTCTTGGTGCTCGTGTGCTTCGAGAGACTCTTCTTGAGGTCCCTCGAGGCTGCGCATGTCAGATTGCCTCTGCTCAACAGCGGCCTGCTCCGCCTCCAGGCATTCGTGCTCTTGCTTTCGCCTTCTCTCCTCTGCTTCTCGCTCTCGCTGAACGCGTAGAGCCTCAAGCCTTTGAGACTCGAGAAGGATCGCGTCTAGTATTTCACTCCTAACCACCGTCGTCCTGTCGCCCCATGAATTGAGCTTAATCTCCAGGTCATCCACGGCTCGTCGACGTGATGAGAGCAACCTTTCGTGGAATGGTAGGTCGCGGGAAGTTGGTATGGATTCCATATTGCGAATGGATTCTCTGATTAAAGATAATGAGCGAGAAAGATGAGAGCGATGCCTGGTACAATGGGCTTCAACAGCCCGGGACAGTTCTTCTAATTCTAGAAGTTTCGAATCGCCCTGTGGTATCGAGGTGATGGAACTCCATAACAATTCGAGATCTTGAGTGACTTCGCGCAAATCACGAGCGGCTGCGGATACCGCGGTATCAACGTCCCTGGCCATGAGAGCAAGGTGAAAATGATTGGCTTTTCGACGTAATTTTTCAGACCCTCCGGTAAGTTTCACGATCAAGGAGTTGGAATCCGCGCGAACACTATCGTCCAAGTTGGGAAGTGAAAAGGGAAGCTCGACGGAGGTGGGCATAGAAGCACCGAGCCGGAAGTCGACGGAATGAACTCTCCTACGGACAAACACGATAGAAGGTTGATCGCGGAGATTCCCAGCAACGCGGGGTACACGAAGGACAACATTGTCGACAAAAGTCTTGACAGTATCGCAAAGGGTTTCCGTGTCCGACTGTAGTTCCAAGTGTAGTTCCGATAAATGCTCAAGGGGTGAGTCACCGGATAACGTCTCCTCAATTGCGGCATCATAACGGATCATAAGATCCTCGATCCGCACTTGTAGATCATCGACTTCGTCCCGAAGAGATATCATAGCTGCGGATTGGGACCTGACCGCATCTAAGAGCTGCACCATTTGGTTGATATTATCGAGTCGACTGGCAAGTCCACTGTATGTCTGAGCAAGGAAAGAGTCTAGAGGTGTACCGAGAGTGCCAGACAACGATGCTAGGGGTGCTGCAATGTCGTGCGATAGGGTCTCTCGAACGGTGTCAAGGTGTTTGAGGACGTGATCCGAGGAAATGACGGGTTCCAGATTGCGGGATTGAGGTGTCTCTGGGGTCATTGGGCCCGCACCAGACCAGTTCACCGGTTTCCATTTTTCTCTTTCCATCATATCTCCGACCTCACATTGAATGTCTTGCAGCATTTTCAAAGACCCCTCCATGATCGCCCACACCTTCCTAACGACCCTAAGATGTCCTGCTCGAGTGCTAGTATTATCGGCGAGCACACGCAAGGTGTCACGGGTGACCGTCAAAGAATTCAGAAACTTAATTGCGTCTTGCTTGAAGGAGGGGTCGATACCGGGCCGGTCCAGATTAAGGAGGGCCAGCTGGTGGGAGTGAACGAGCTTATCGGTAGCAGAAACGGCTTGTTCTGTTTCTTCGAGCAGATCTGGGAGTAGGGCGAGGAATGTAGCGTGCATGGTAGGTTGTAGACTTGTTTCGGAAACCAGATCTGGTGGCGATCCATCCCCTTCGTAAGCGGGGATGCCATGTGAAAATCGATCGATGATGGAGTTCAGCTTCGATAATAGTTCATTCGCAGACTGGGAGAGGAGCTCAACTTCCCTGACTGCCTCGAGACTCGAACGATATTCTTTGGCAAGAGCGTCTACTCTAGTTACCGAGTCCATTGCAGTCACGAATTCTGTGGATAGATTCTGAACGAGTGTGCTGTTAAACGACAGCTGCTCCGAAAACAGCGAGTGAGCTGGTCGGGGGAATAAGGTTGTGCTAGCCATTGGGTCTCCGCGCAGCGTGAGACGTTTGATGAGAGTGTCAGCCCGAGAGGTGAAACTAGAGCTCTGTCGAGCGTTGGGGTGATGAAGCTTAGCTGTCTCTATTTCTTCCAGCAAGTTCTGCGCCATATTCTGATCTTTCGTAGTCTCAACGTAAAGCTCGTCCGCTCTAACGATGGAATATTAGCGGAAATCTTGTGAAAAAGGATGAAGGCACCCACTTTCGCCATTGCATCACGATGTCCATGACAAACTTTCCAACATCCTCCATTTCATTGATGCCCCTCTCTTCCAGCCTATCCTGTTCGTCTAGTAGTTCCTCCGGGACAGGCCGTCGACTATTGTCTATCAATTTGTCCAAAGCTTTTCCGGCGGCAGCGATTCTTCCGTGTCTCAGAGATGAAGCTTTCCCGGCAAATTGAGCTGCATCACGAGACAGCAATTCCGCAAGCTTGAAACGTGCAGTCCGAGAAAACCCGGCACCGGAAGTCGAGGAAGTGTCAGAAGCCATGGAAGCAATAGATCCCCTGCGTGCCGAGGGCAACTCTTCGTGCTTTGCCATGACTTCGTAGATGGATGGAGACCATCGAGCACGGGTTACAAGAAAGGCCTCGATGTCAGTCAGAAGCTTCTTCAAGTCTGCCCAAGCAGCGGTGCGGTGCTCTTCCCAGGTGAGCCTGACGCCCAGAAGATCGAGATTTTCTGAGCGATCTCGGAGGAGGTGGAGAAGCTTGTCAAGTTCGCGGATGGTCGTGAGAGTGAGTTCGATGAGATCGGTGTCCTCCGGTGAAAGATGGCGTTGGGTAGCAGCTGCGACTTGTTAGTAAGCGGTAAGACAGGTGAGATGGAGTTCATACCCTTCGTGAACTTTCTAAGCTTCATGAGCTCACCAGAATCAAAGATTTCTGTTTCCTTCTCGATCCTATTGTGTTCTGCCATCCACTCTTGGAGCTGTTCGCGAGAAGGGAGGCCAGGCACAGGAACGGCGGAAGCATGGACGGCGTCAATGCCAACGAAGACTTCGACGGGGGGTAACTGTGCCAGAAACTATAGAATAGTGAGAAGCTAGGGTCAATGCGGAAATATAGTCGAGACTCGCCTTGATTTTTTCCTCTATCCATGCTTTGCGTTCACTGAATGCCTGCAATTCGATGACTTCGTGAGACTCTAAGGTCTCTTTCTCTGCATGGTTGGGATCCTGGACGGACTGCGGGATGTCGATTAGCTTAGTGCTGGAGAAAGCTAGCTCTGCGACTGTCGGAGGCAGCGAAGACTCGGAGGCCATATCCGAGGTTGATTCCTGTCAAATTAGAAGGATGACGTTTAAATTCAGACAGTAGACGGATCGATCAAGGCGAAAATACTGCGCATGGCACGCGCGGACGGCCTCTGACCTGGAATTGGATCAGTTCGTCGTCGTCGTCGCTGTCACTGCCGACTTGCTCCGTGTACCGCTTCGGAAGTTGTAGTAAACGTGCGACCAGAGCGTGTCCTCGCTCAATGTGCATTACCTAAGCATACCCTCACCCTTGACTCGATTATGATGGAGGGCTCGGCATCAGGACCATCGCAAGGAGACAACGTTCTCCTCAGGCGGCCTGCCTTTACAACAGTCGTCCTTCTCACCACCTTGATTATCCCCGTCGCCGTCCTCCCGTATGCTCTTGTTCGCAGGCGTATCTCCCGTCTGACAAGCCAGCTCGATCACCTCATTGTTGCCAACGCAGACCTACAGACCGCCGTTTCCAAGTCTGCACACGATTTTTCACTCAGAAAAGAGGAGCTAGCACGTGCAATATCCCTCTTAGAGAAATCCAAGAGCGAAATATCACTCTTGCGCCGCGACATATCTCAGACCCAAGCTCAGTTGCAGTCCTTTCAGTCTGCCACGCGTGCAGAGTTGCAGGCCCTTTTGGACGAGGGAAAACTAACGAGGCAAGCCTTGCCTACTATTGCATCACGGTGCAATCTGTGCCCACCGTTCATATTTGCATTCCTCAGACATCGTTTCGATTTATTTCCTCAGATCGGCTTGTCACTAGCTGACGTTGCAGCATTCATGCACGAAATAGAGCTCCACCAGGGGACTCCTCCTTCAACCACTCATCGGCGTAGCATTGAGAGATTGCGTGCTCTGGCTCTCAAGCTTCAAGTCACTCCCGACCCGCGCAAGGTAAGTCACGCCATCAAGCCTGCGGAACAGATCTCACTCAGGGGCAGTCTTGATATCTGCGGGTACCATGTCAGTGCATCCCTCTGCGACTAGCATTTATAGGTTATCAACGAGACTTTATGTCCAGTTGAAGTTGGCGTCGCTGTTATGTTGTATATCGATCAGTTCTATATCAAGTTTTGGTCATTCGGGAGCACAATATGGAGACATTGAAGAAAGCGAAGACAGTGACTAGTTGATCTAAAAGGAAACTACGAGAGTCATGTAAGTACAGCTTCCTAGTCATACACTCTGCAAGATACAAGAACTTGTCAATTCCGTTTGACTATACAAAAAATACAGCATTCATGAAAATAACCAGAGTTTGTACCACTTTCGTTTTTTCTTGGGAGGTGGCGGCGGTGGCGACGGTTCAGGTGGATGGGGTAATCTACGAATGCGGCGTTAGATCAAATCTACAAGCGTCGGTGGTGCACGTACTCGTCTACAAGTACTGGGTATTCCTTACGGAGCGAAGCCAACGCCTGAGTAAGTTGAGCTTGGTAGGCTAGGCGGATATTATTAGGGATAGGTAGCTTCCGCCTCCAGATGGCGACACTGTTTCCAGAGGGCGAAGGGAGCAGGACAAAAAGAATGATATGTACAGCCGGATTATAGTACCCAACGGATTCTTGTAAAATCCGATCCATAGTTCGCTGGATTTCGTTCCATGTAATCCAATCGAATACCGGCTCGTTAGGAGAATGAACAGATTGATAAGCAGCGTTGACCATCAGTGCCCCTCGTTCTCGGGTCTGAAGGAATTTTTGTAGCTGAGGTAAAATTAGGTACTAAGGCTACATAAGGAGAACAGGTTACTCACACCGAAGGATGCAATCCCAAATGACACGGTATTTATCCAGCTTAAAAGGGACGAAACTCGTTCGTCCTTTTCCGGGGGGAAAGACCAGTAGAAGCGATCCGTAGCTTTGCGTTTGCCATAAAATGCATTCTGTACGCTCTTTAGTGCTTCGCCCCGTGACTCAGCAAAGTGAAAATCTGTTATCCGTTGCATCGTCACACGCCCTGGTTCGCTTTCCGCAGATGGCGTGCTGCCCGAATACGCGTATGAAAGCGTTTTCGACATGGGTATTGTTGAGATTCCGAGCTTGTTCTGTGGCAACGCATTGACCGTGATATTTTCTACGACGGCAGAGGGGGCAACGGATGGAACGGACTGAGGCATAGATGCGCGCCTTGTGCTGGGGGAGAAGTGAACTCTGCGACCCCAAGGATCTTGCGCAATGTCCTGTTCCTCGTCATCCGTTTGTAGATCATTCCACCCCCCACCGAGGCCCCAAGCGTCATGTACCTCCTCCTGGTGCCGCCTACCATGACTCTGGCTCTGCGACTGTGTTCTTCGTGCTTGATGCTGTGCCAGTGGTTCACTCCCTAAATTCCTGGCTCCATGCCCATATTGCCGCCCAGAAGATTGACGAGGTCGGTGGTGTTGTTGATATTGATTCCCATGTTGATGGTGTGTAATGCTTGCGACAGTAGGAAGTGGGTTCGGAGGCATAGGATAAAGCTGTTGGTTCTGTTGCGGGTTATTAAGTAACTCATTCAAAATTCGGGATCGCTGGGTCTGGGATAGGACTGGTTTGCTCCCGGAGGAGCTTGGAGAGGATGGGATGGCGGGATCGAAAGTTACCTTGGGTAGTTTTCGCGCCTCCTCACTCCAGCTTTGCCACCCTGCGGTCGGTGCTTGCGACGGTGCTTGAGAATATGTTGAATGTACAGATACAGCGTGTGCCCATGCCGCGGAATGTGGTTGCTGACCCCAGGCGTCACCGGTACCACCCCACCCGTTGCCCCCATCGTCCTCAGCCGGTTCGTCTAACCATTCATCCTCCTCTTGGTTCCAGGTGACATGTGGATGCGGCTGGGCGTAACCCCAGCTGCCTGCTGAACTCTTGTGAGCGCTTGGATTCGCAGTGGGTCCCTTCGAGTTCTGGGGGTTCGATGGGATTCGGAGTTGGAGTTGAGGATGGTGCGATTTTGCATCTTTTTGTCCGCCAGAGTTCTTTGCTGGGGGCTGGGGCGATGGCATAGGTATAGGTGCTTGAGGAAGATCCGTTTCCCAGCCATCTTCACCCAGGTCTTCCGAGTCATTGCTATTTCCGGGTACATCGGCCCCCCAGCTATCGGCGCCTGATTGACCAATGTCTTGCCATGAGCCATCCTCACCACTTCCTGCGGGGCCACCTGATCGGAATGATATCGGATATCAGGCTCGAGTAGATCAAGCTTTCGCATCAGTGAATCAAATCTACCTTGGCCTTCAAGTCCTTCTTCTTGAATTGTGTCAATGATTGCAGATGGGTGGGGGATATGGTGGGCAGCAGGTGGCGATGCAACTAAAGCTGGGGGCGGAGACGGTGGAGGTCCAGGAGGTGCATTGGCAGGTTCTTTTTGTTTCCCTTTCTTTGTAGCACCCTTCCCCATTCTTTGTGCACTACCACTAGTATGCGATCGCTAGCCTTGTGGGGGATGACGCATGCAACACGTGAAATAAATGAAGGCCTCAAGGTGGGGGGGCGCTCTCGATATATGGAACCAAGGCCCTGGTGAGCATACGAGTGCGGCGGCCTTTTAGCGGCACAGCGACAGCGGAGGAGCACGGACGATGGCGCAGACAAATTGACGGCAAATGAACGGCCGCCAAGTCAGATAGAGGGGTGTGTCTTGCTTCCGGCCAATCCTAGCCTGACTGTAGGAGGAATTCGGAACGAGAAAACGTTGGTGGGCTTCGAAATGCACACGCGGTTTTCATTCGCTTAACCATAACCCTGTGTCAGGGTTCTAAAAATAGTAATTACTATATCCTTTTTACTATCTCGCTCACAACTTCACTGGTGCGGCTCTTTCCCCCGAGGTCAGGAGTTAAGTACCTGCCTTCCCTAATTACCTCATCCACAGCTTTCTCTATACGATCAGCACCGTCTCCATACCCAAGCTGACGGAGCATGAGTGCGGCGGAACGAATGGCAGCCATCGGGTTGGCAATGTCTTGACCAGCAATGTCCGGGGCAGACCCATGCACGCTGGAATAAGTACTGAGTTCCGTCTGATCTCCCATTATGTTTGTAACTCACGGTTCACCCATAACGAAGCTGTCTCCCGCGTTGATCGAAGGCACGAGGCCGAGAGAACCAACAAGTGCAGCTGCCGCATCTCTGTGACATGAAATGAGAGCCAAGTACTTTTCATAGCGGGTAACTCACGAGATAATGTCACCATAAAGGTTAGGCGCAACCATCACGTCGTAAATGCTGCTCGGAGTCACTCGACCAAACTTGAAGACCGAGCCTTTCACAATACTCACTGTGGTTCCCGAAATAGTCTGAAAATAGTCGGTGACAGCGAATTATGAGTGGACCGGGACAGACCTATATACAGCACTGTCGACGAGCTGTTCTGCGATTGCGACGCTGTCATATCTCCCATTCATGCCAGGCTGTGCAGGAACACTTCTGACGGTTTCGCGAAAAAGGCCATCTGTGACCGAAAGTACATTAGATTTGTGAATGATCGTGACGTGCTGAGGTAAAATTAGTCAGCTCGACAAATCAAACACTATTACACAGCGCGAACCTTGCGGGGTCGAGCCAGGGCGATTTTAAATGCCATTTCGCCAATGCGACGTGAGGCATATTCCGTGATAAGGCGCGTTGCTCGGGTTTCCGCGCCTTTCTCCCCGATGCACTGTGTTTCTTCTTTGATGTACTGGAGCCTCAGCTATAGCCAAGAATATTCCTCATACTAATGTCCGACTCACTAGACATTCAGTGTTCTCACGGACGACCACAAGATCGACTGCCGGTTGTTCGCCCGGTGTGGGAGCTACCTGCCAGAGTATAGTTCACGGTCTTTGCATGTCCCATAAATTTGTGCACCCACGGAGGACACAGGCCTAATGTTGGCATACAGGTCCATCTTCTTGCGCAAAGCAACTATAGGTGACGAATACCCAGTAACTTTGCGGGAGGGCGAGCTGGTATGGTCTATTTTATAGAGCTACGAGGATATCAAGAAATATGGCGTACCTGACTGCCCCGAATAAAGCGCAATCACATTCGTTTTTCAATACCTCAAGTGTCTCGTTTGGCAGAGCACTGCCTCTCTTCTGAAAGTGCTCGAAGCCAGCGAGGAGGTCGATAAATTCAGTTTTTGGTATTGAAGTTCCTAAAGCTTCAATTGCCGCTCTTGCACCCTTGATGAAGGTAAGGAAACAGCAGAAAGAGGGAAGCTATCAAAAACATACCGGGAGCACTTCTCGACCAATTCCATCGGCAGGAATCATTCCAATCTTGAGAGACTTCCTGGCAATAGTAGCCATAGTTCGGAAAGGAGTAACAGGTGCCATCATCCTCTCAGTCACTGGAGGTTGTTGGGTGCCGAGTTATGCAAACGACCAACGCGTTACGCGAGGCGTTGAGTAGGAGGGTCAAAATTTCCTAAAGGGATTATAATTAAAGACCCCCCAGTGCTTACTTTCAAGAAATTTATGGTGGCGGTGCGATTGCTTACTCAATCAAGCGAGTCGAAAGCGGTAAGTGACCCCGCGAGCCGGGGCAGGAAGGTGAGAGCAGCTGCAACAATCAGGAGGGCATCCGTACGTCAATGTGGCTAGATGCATGTGTATTCTATATTCTGTTGATTCTTTAGGACTGAGAAAGCTATGAAGGTAAGCTAAAACAGTGAAAAATTGTTGTATTAGTATAGCGGTTTGCAAAAGTCTGGAAAAAGTGAATTCTAGAAAGTCGCGCCTCGGAGGCTGGGAATTTGGAAAGGACCCCTGCCAGCTGAGTAGGCAGCTGAGTAAGCGCGTCAACGTGGATCAAACTCAGTTGCACTCGAAATCTACTGTAAATTTGGTAAATTCCGCTTGCTTCGCGTGGATGTGCCGGCTCGGGTTCTGGAATCTGGATGCATAAATTCCCCACATTAGAGACCTAACGAAGCCAAGTTGATTTGTACAGAAACAAGTGCGGGGCAGAGTGATCACACGACAGAGAACGTCTCTGCAGTGAGAAGCTCTATAAGGATGGCCTGGATGAAACAGTGTCGGACTTGGATGATGACTTTGCTACACTTATTCATGCATTGATATGCCTAAGTCTAAGTGGAGAGCACATCCGAAGTCACCCGAGGCCGTGCGCTTGCGCTCGCACTGGCCAATCATGCAGGTAACTGTTTTCATCCGAAGGAAAAAGATGGCCAAGGTTTAGCTAATAGTTACAGTCTGGGTTTGAAGCTTTGAAAAACGCGGTCACGTGACCTAGCAAGCTTTACAGTATTACAGGACGCGGCTTCCAATCGAGCATCTCTCCAAAGAGTACAATGGCCCAGCAGTTCGACTACCAACACGTGTTGCTGGATAGCACTAATGTGATCCCTCACGTCCAAGGTCATTCATTATCAAAACCTTTGGGGGATGTCTCTTCAAAGCGGAGACCGCCAGCGTCGCCGACAGACGAAACGTCCGGCACGAAACGACCGCGTCTATCGCGTCCAAAGGGAGACGATGACGACGACAATATGACTCCCCTTAAAAAACACCCTCATCGCTATACAATGCACAACCTTCTGCAAATGTCTACTCAGCGCCTGCCATTCAGTTCTTCACAGATAATACGTACGTATCATTTCTTTCTTGTAATAATATAAACATTTACTCATTCTTGTCCGACGAAAGTACCTTCACGTCGTATACTACAGTCTTTTGTCTCCTCGCACAGGTCTGATGTGTTCCGATGCACCTCCATTACCGATAATACTTTCGTGTCCCTACCGTATGCTTGTGCATATTCTTGTGGTGAGAGGATCCAGTGTTTAACCAGAGTAGATCACTCATATGTTGTGAATTAGGTGCTAAAGGTTCTGGTTCCCCCCTCCTTGCCGTCGCCACAGAGGAAGGATCGGTTTCAATTCTCAATACCTCTAAACGCTGTGAATGGGATTTCGGTATGTTTGCTTGATATCCTTGTGTTCATGCTTCAATACCATCTGCAGAACCACAGAGAGCAGTTTTTCAACCTCACTATAACGGCATATTTGACGTGAAGTGGAGTCTGGATGATTGCATGCTCGCAACAGCATCAGGAGACAAAAGCGCCCGTATTTCCTCCGTCGAGAGACAAGAAATATTGCAGCTCCTCCAGTCTCACACGTGTTCTGTCAAGTGTATCGCATGGGACCCAAATCACCGTGATATCCTCAGCACGGGCGGTAGAGATGGGCAGATATGTGTGTGGGACCTACGGATAGCAAGCCGAGCTGCTGTAGAAGGCATGCCAGTGCTGCAACCAGTCATCACCATTCAGAGCGCTCACGGCCAAAAGAAACCGAGTGGTGGTCGCAAAAAAGTAGCTCCACTTCCACGCAGCGTGACAAGTGTATTATATGCCAACGCGGAACCTCATACTCTAATCAGTAGCGGAGCATTTGATGGGTAGGTCATCAGGGTCAACTGTTAGATCTGGTGTGTTGATGATCCCCTAGCATCCTGAACTTGTGGGATCTCCGTCTCCCGGCACATGATGACTCCATGCGACATATAAGCAGGCCTTGTGCATCATCACCTGGTGATGCAACGACGATGAACGGATCATGCCGCCCGCGCGGAATCTCTAGTCTGTGTGCTGGCTTAGGACCAACTTCTGGGCTCATCTTTGCGCTCGGTGCTGATTCTCAGCTATACACGTATTCGTCTCCTTCCTTAATACCGTTGCATGCGGAGACCAACCCCAACCTTCGAGCTTCTTTCTATGTTCGCCTCGCAGGATCACCTTGTGGCCAATGGCTCGCCAGTGGGTGTTCGGGAAAAGGTGGCAGCTCGTTTATATGTGATGTCAGCAATATTACACGTCTCTCCCCGTCGTCTCACTCGGCCGCAGTAGAACTTCGTGGACAGACGGGAGAGGTCGGCGCCGTGGATTGGGCGTGTGACATGCTAGCTACCTGCGCAGACGACGGTACAGTTCGGGTGTGGAGACCTAACTACGACGTTTATCAAAACTGCTTGTCGGACCCGGAAGCCGAGAGGTGGAAATGGAGTTGGCCGCTGGAATCATACCCTCTGCAGAGCTAATCTCAAGTGGTTACAAGCCCTTCCCAGCTGCCTGTATCATACCGGGACATTGTTTGTCGTCCGGCGTCATCGCCGCACAACCGATTTCCCTCCAATTTTTGGTTGGACATCTATTTGTCCCCACTTCATCTACCGGAGCGTCGATTACACATAGCCAACGACGTCTGTCGGTACTACTGTCAGTAATCATAGTCAAACGTGTTTCGATACATAGTTACTTGTAACACATCCACTTAAGCTTGATGAGATATCCCCCTGGCAACTTGTGGCAAGCACATAGTAGCCCACCGAGATTTTGCTGTGAGTATCCCTCTCATTATGCAATTTAATAAAAGCAATCTATGTGCTAAAAGTTATCCTTCAACCATTATCTCGGTCTCTACTTTTCAGTGCTTATGTGACGCACCTTCGAACTTTGAAGCTTCGACACTACGAGTGACACGACGACTGACTTGACAGAAGCTGACCAAAATTTATCATCAACTGGCTCGGTCGAGTGTGGCGCTGCCATTTCCTGTCACCCTGTCATCCTGTCCGTTTCGATCAGGAACCCCCTGTGAGCTCGAGGATAAAATGCGAAGCTGAAAAGCTCCCCCTAAAATCATTTCCCAGCCTTGCTACAAAATACAATGTCAGGAAACACATTCAAGTCGTTCGTCGTGCTCGGAGCCGGCACTCTCGGTACCCCCTTGACCGAGGTTCGTAACTCGTAATGCCCTTCTGGTGCCCTATTTACCTCGTGTTATTTAGGCCCTGATAGCAAACGGTGCCAAGGTCACCGTATTCACTCGTCCCTCTTCCAAGCACAGGAAATTCCCCGAGGGCGCTACGCATGTCGCTGTTGACTTCACGGACGTGAAGGCACTCGCTGAGCAGCTTCGTGCCCACAACTGCGAAGTAGTCGTTTCGGCCATCGGTCACGAGCACCTCGAAGTGCAGCCACCTACCCTCGAGGCTGCCAAAGACGCCGGCGTCAAGTTGTACGTACCATCCGAATTCGGTATTCCGACCGAAGGGCAAGATGGTCTCTTGGGACAAAAGGCCGCTTTCATCGGTATGCGATCTTGGTTTTCGTTGAGTTGAGCCATCCGTTCATCGGCGTCTCTCAGAACAAATCAAGGCAACCGGAATACCATATGTCCGATTTTATGTATGCTGACGTTTTTTTTTCTCTGGTCCGGGTGTCGTCTGAACGCCGCACACTAGTCAGGATTCCTCATGGACTTTATCCCATTTTTCTTGGGGATCGACTGGAACAAGGAGGCAACGTTGATTGGTACTGGCGACAAGCCAGCGTCCTGGACTGCACTTGCTGATGTCACAGGTATCTGAGTCACCTATCGATGAGAATCAACGCTCAATTACATTGACTCGCAGGTTATTTGGCCTACGTGCTCACCCATGTCCCTCCGCAAGAGTTGCACAACCGCACTCTTCGCATAGAAGGCCAGCGTTATACTTTGCGTCAAATCGCACAATTGTATGGAGAGCAAACCAAAATTGTACAGGCAGCCGGCTTCCCGGACGACATCGGCAATCCTCGACTCCGGGAGTTTTTGCAGTCGAAAGTGGAGGCAGAAGAGGGCACCACTACATACGACATGAAAACCAAGAAAGACGAGTACCAGCTTGACAAGGAACTTTGGCCTGGCCACAAATGGTTCACCGTGAGCAAGACTCTCGGCTTGTAGGATGCGATCGGCCATTTGTGAGCCCTTTCCAGTTGACAAGCGGGTGTGCGGATTACTTTACGCGTGCTTTATGATCTAAATACAATACGAATTTAACTATTGAACTGTGATAACGCTTTCGTTCACCATAAGTCAGCGTAGGCGAATTGACTGCTGACTATGCTTACCGGACGACATACAATGATACTGCCATCACTAAGCACTCAGCGCTGCAACCTTGAACTGGGCATAAATTACGGAGCAATTAGGATACGTGCTCAACAAGAGGGTATACGAATATCCGATCAGTACCAGCAGTATGGGGAAGTAACAAGATGATCCGAGATCCTGAGAGAACCATTCTATTTCTTTTGAATCGCATTCACCAGCCTGACCACAGCTGGTAAGTAGGATGACGTGAAGATAAGCGTGACTCACCAATCAAGTCCCTCTTCTAAACCTTCACCTTTCGTCGCACAACTACCACGCACGCTCCATTGTCTCGCGGTCTCTGCGCCAGCAAGGCCTAGCTGTTCACTGATCTCTTCTGGCTTGAGGGCACCTTCTACGTCTTGCTTGTTGCAGAACACGAGGAGAGGTACACCGCTCAGTTCATCCTCGGAGAGCATGGTCAACAATTCTGTCCGCGACGTCCCGAGACGAGAATGGTCAGATGAATCTATGACGTAGATGATGGCAGATGTATTGGGAAAGTAGCATCTCCAATATGGGCTGCCATAAGGTCAGTGCGCATTCGGTATAGAGTCGCATCACGGGTTCTCACCGGATGCTTGACTGTCCTCCGAGATCCCACACTTGGAACTTGATATTCTTATACTAGGGCCGAGTCAGAACTAGCTGTAAGAAAGACACAGTGTTGGCAGACCTCCACTGTCTCGACATTAAATCCGATAGCTTTACCAGTCCAGTGGGTCAGCTATGCTCCGTAGTTACAGCAGCACGTACTCACTGGGTATTGTCGAGACGACTTCACCAATCTTCTTGGATCAGTATGCAAGGCCAATATGGAGCCTGTGAAGTCATACCTGCAACCTGTATAGTATCGTGGTCTACGCACGCGAGTAAGGAATAGGAGGCTTCCAATCGATGACCGCTCATTAAGCGCATACCTTTCCCGCCGAATCGAGACCGAGCATTAATATACGGACATCCTGGTCTTTGCTCCATCGTACCAGTGATGTGAGCGAGCTGAACAAGGAAGAGAAAGTAAGACCCATGATGAAAAAATAGTCAGCGGACAGACGTTCCGCAGTGAAGAGACAAGGTTTTCGCACTCAGGCGTGAGAGACTTTGACGGGGAGCCACGA
The DNA here is from genome assembly GCA_038094695.1 of Chiua aff. virens. Taxonomy (NCBI): domain Eukaryota; kingdom Fungi; phylum Basidiomycota; class Agaricomycetes; order Boletales; family Boletaceae; genus Chiua; species Chiua aff. virens. Next base: position 308,967 of record JBBPUM010000002.1, read on the forward strand.
TATCATACGTTTCCTCTCCGATCGAGTGGGGTCCCGTTACTGTAGGCCTGGCTCTACTCACTCGCATTCGTTCATCAAGAAGACATGACAGAGGAAAGCGGACGAGAGAGGAAAAGGTTAAAGACTCGGACAAAAAAAGACGCCAAGCCTATCCCAAAAACTAAAACGACAAAGGATTCTCCCTCGCAAGTGGCACAGGAACCCTCGTCAGATCCGCCAGCCAGGATAAAGACACCAAAGAAACGGAAACACAGCGAGGATGGTGTAGCGTTCGATGGGTCCGAAAGAAATGTCACTGAACCCAAACCTCGAAAGTCCAAAACCCGCGACAAAACACAAGAAAAAGATCAGATGGTGAGCCTTGTATGGCCTGAAAGATTGAGACGAATATCTGGAACCCAGACGTGTAGTGTCACCCATCTTACCCAGATCCTGCTGACGACGAGTCTCTTTCGGAGCAGTCTCGTAAAGGTAGGTGTCACTTAAAAGTCATGCTTGAGATCAACGCATTAGCCTGCCGCTATCAGCCTTGTCGTATAGTCACGAACGTTGGCGAGGGATCGACTCTTGGAAGTTCAACAAAGCCAGACAGAACTGGCTTCTACGAAACATCTGGTCGGAGCAAGCTGTAAGCACAACAGTTGTCGCGATTCTTCAAAGTTGCCAGGTTCAATACTTCCAGGTACCCGAGAGCTATGTTGGGTTTGTGATTGAATATCTTGCTGGCATTCAGGGGGGTGCTAGAGAGGTCAGTTCATGGGAGCTCATAACGTGCCGTTGACGATTCTAAATTCAAGTCATGATAGAAATTGATTGAAGAGTGCATTTCAAAAGCGTCAGCTTCCGAGGAGGTACCAATCCAAAGCGCTAAGGCCCCCGAGGACAGCAGTGAAAACCAGAATGAGATCACCGATGAGTCTACGACCAACAAACGACCAGGCGCATCTCGAGCCCAATGTCTTCTCCGCGCGCTCCGTAAAACATAGGTGTCTAATTGCAGGCCATAGGGATGGCATTGAGAGCTTTCAGTACATGGGAACAACGTAAATTTATAGGTCAAGCAGAGACAGCAGGCACCTGGATAACCGTAGGCACCTGGATCGGGCTGCCAACAGTTCGAGGGACCCGAGTATGCTTTGCAAAGCCCTTTGCTGCTAGTGCGACCGCTCCCGCGAATATTTCATCCTCCACTTTACGTTCAGAACCGACAGGTCCCAACAAACCCTCAAAGTCCTTGCGGACAATGTCCACGGCCACAGAATCGACCACAGCGAGCTGCCCATTCTGCAAAGTCTGTGGGACACCCGCAGTATTGATCTGGCTCTCCGTCCAAATAGGTTTCACAATACCCTCGTCAACTCCGACATTAGCGCGCCCACCAAGTTTGGTCCAGTCGCTTGTACGATTGATAGCTAGTTCCGTGAAAACAGTGTTGACGGCGCGAACAAGACCATCAATTTGCTCGACAGTGTGACGAGGCGTGACAGTGAATCTCAAACGCTCTTCACCGACAGGGACAGTAGGATAGTTGATAGCCTGGACATAGATTCTGTGTTCGTGCAGTAATTTATCGCTCGCTTGTTTGGCAAGCCCTGCATCCCCAACAAGAACTGGAACGATGTGGGAAGGTCCGGGGATGACGGGAATGACCAGTTTAGCGAAACGTTCCTTCAGCTTGCGAACGTTAACCTGTTTCAAAGCGCGGTCACCAATATGATGCTTCTGATAAATGATGGATGCACGAGAACCAGCGACACTAGCTGGCGGGAGTGAGGTTGTAAAGATAAACCCTGGGGCATAGGAACGGATCATGTCGATAAAGTCGCGTGAGCCAACGACGTATCCTCCCACAGAGCCGTATGCCTTGCCCAAAGTACCTATAATGGAGATCAAAGACTGAGAGCGATTGCAGTAGTGTTTGGCTTACCGGTAATGATATCAACACGATCCATGACGCTACCCTTGATGGGCCCTGGACTTTGGCCAGCCTTTTGATGCGCTTCGAAATCGAGGTGTTCGGCAACTCCAGCACCACGAGGACCGTACAAACCGACGGCGTGAACTTCGTCCAAGAAGGTCAAAGCACCGTACTTTTTCGCCAAGTCGCAGATTTCACTGATAGGACCGATGCTACCGCACATGGAATAAACGCTTTCAAATGCAATGATCTTGGGAGTCTCATGGGGCCAGATCTTGAGCTTGTTTTCAAGGTCCTCGAGGTCGTTGTGCTTGAAAATGACCTTTTTCGCGCCAGAATGACGGATGCCTTGAATCATGGAAGCGTGATTGGATGCGTCGGAGAAATAGACTAAGCCTGGCAACTTGGCTCCGAGGGTGGAAAGGGTAGCATCATTTGCAACATAGCACGAGGAAAAGACAAGAGCTGCTGGCTTTCGGTGGAGTGACGCTAATTCGTTTTCAAGAGCGAGATGCATAGCACTGTTTCCAGCGATGTTTCGTGTCCCACCAGCGCCGGCACCGTACTTGTCTAGAGTTCGGCTACATAAGGGGGATGGTGAGAATCAGAGGCAAAATAACAGCGGTATATACACACTGCATAGTCTCGATGACAACAGGGTTGTTGCCCATGCCAAGATAGTCATTAGCACACCAAACCTCAACATGATCGCTGACATTGGCGGTGTGGGCAACAGGGAATTTGCGCGCCAACCTATTGATGTTATTGAAGTAACGGTAGGACTGGTCCTTATGCTTCTTCTCGAGCTCTGCGCCAAAAAGTTGATCATAATTGAAGGTGTTCCCAGCAGGGGCCTGCGGGCCGACCGTGGGAACCTTATGGAAAGGACAACCACCAGAGGGTGGGGGAACGCCTTTGGGAGCTGTAGTAGTTTGTGCCTTGGAGGCTGCCGCGAGATCCTCGGCCATGCGGGCAGCTGCGCGGGCAGCGGAGGCATGGGGACATTTGGCTATGTCGGCATCGGAGAAGTCGGAGTCAGGGAATATGCCTTTGCTATGATGGATTTTTTGGACGTCTGCCTGAGCGGCGACACTGGCGTATCCAGCGACGAGCTGAGTGGAGCGCATCTGGAGAGCAGGACCCATGATGGGGCATTTGGTAGCTGATTCTGTGAGCTGGGAAAGAGCCGGGAAACGGGAGGAAGTAAGGGAAGAGAGAGAACGGAGAGTGTTTGACTGGGTGGTGTGGAGGAAGGGACAGGCAGTCTTGAACCGCGAGAGAGAGGCGAGCTTGTCCATCACCGACAGCATGATGGGCGGTAGCGAGGAGAAAGATGGGCTTGCGACTTAAATATGTGAGACAACACTCGGTTGGAAATAAACTCAACCCGATTGGCTTATCTGATTCGCCCATCTGCAGTGCTACGCAGCCCATGGCGGTAGTCATCCGGCGTGATCCAGCTCAAGGCACTGAGACACGATGTCGACTACCATCATGGCATGGCCTCACCAACGTGGCAATTGTCTCACCTTCGGGCTTGAGTCACACTGGATGATCGGGGATATCACCGACTTTGAAGCGGCCCATCAGATTTGGTGGCACCAGAAAGGATTCGTTAGCTCTCTTAAAAGTCAGACTCGTGTGGAAAGCTAGCTCTACGTCATGGCTTAAGAATGGCTGAGGATGGTTTGTAAGGTCGAATTAGTCACATGCATTGACAACTTTAACACGCAAGCCAGCCGGCAACTGCACAGTACACGCTGAGTGCACAGCTGGCATACGCAACTCAGAGCAGCCCATCCGCTTAAATATCTTCCCAATTCTTCTCTCAGCTACTCTCTATCGTCTATCCAACCTCTATGGCTGCTTCCACTTCAACTCTACACCTCCCTATCCCTCCTGCTCGGGAAATACCTATCACTTTCTCCGCAAGCCTCAGAAGCTGGTTTGTTTATCTGAACCTTTACATTCGTCTGATCTGACACCACTGTTTTCACTCAGGTGGAATGTCGGCGAGAGACAAGGCGCTGCGGCAGAAGAGCGCTTGTTGAGGTATGGTCTGCTGCCCTGGGCATTCTACCTTGACTCATTCCACTATGTTCCAGGCGCCTACCTTTCTTCTTACCTGAAAGCATGTCTACCTCTAGCCCAGGTACAACGAGCCAAGTGATTGCAAACCGCGAACGGATAGACCTCGCAGCTCCGAGGCATTATCTCAATTCCCTTTCCATCAAAGCCACAAATCCATCTCCGAATGCTCCACCCCCTGCCGTTGTTCTCCACGGCTATGGTGCTGGCCTTGGCTTCTTCTTCCGTAACTTCCCTGCCCTGGCTTCCTGGGCTGGCGATCGTGGCACTGATGTCTATGCCCTGGACTGGCTTGGTATGGGTCGTTCAGCCCGCGTTCCCTTCCGCATCAAGGCGAAGCGCGACGACGTCCCGGGCCGCGTCCAAGAAGCTGAATCATTTTTTGTCGATTCTCTCGAGGAATGGCGCACTAAGGCAGGCCTCGAAAAGATGACTCTCATCGGTCACTCGCTTGGCGCATATTTCAGTGTTGCATACGCACTTCGCTATCCCACACGTGTCCATAAACTCATCTTACTCTCCCCCGCTGGTGTACCCCATAATCCCGACAATCTGACGATGCCTTCCAGAGAGCTTACCGATACTGGTGATTCCAGCCCCTCCCCCAGTACCCCGGCTGAACTCGCTTCCACTTCTGAAATTCACCATATCCGTGACCAACAGAGAGCAATCAAAAAGAACGAAAGTCGGACTCGGAAATTGTTCACATATCTGTGGGAAGAGGGTTGGAGTCCATTTCAGGTCGTGCGTTCCACACTATTTTGGGGTCCCATGCTCGTGGGCAAGGTTTGTTTGATCGCCATATCTAGAGATTTCTAGCTCATGCGTCTGTATAGTACTCGAGTCGTCGCTTCTCCGGCTTGACAGAGGATGAAACCCGCGACATACACGATTACATTCTCAACATAACCCTTGCTAAGGGCTCAGGGGAATATTGCATATGTATGGTTCCTCTAATATTCAAACACGTTTTGCGTTCTCACATACTTCAGCCCATATTCTTGCACCATACGCTCACGCACGCATGCCCTTGGTTGACCGAGTACCTGCGTTGAAGATACCCATTACTTTTGTCTGTAAGTACTTCATCTCCGATATAGGTCGTGTTGAGTCTCACCAATCAGATGGTGAACATGATTGGATGGATCCTCTTGGAGGCCTCCAAGCTTTACACAATCTTCGTCAAGCAGGGAACGAAAATGGTCGCATGTTCGTCATTCCTAGTGCGGGACATCATGGTGAGAATGCCGTACAAGACCTCACAGCGAGTCTGATATATGTGCCTAGTATACCTCGACAACCCAACTGCCACGAATGATTTACTCGTCGAAGAGCTCAATCTTGCCGATCGACAGCAATGATACCTTTCAAGCATCTCATTATTGCATGATTTTGTTATTGTTATGACGCATGAACTTGAGTACGACAACTATCTTAGATTAATAGTGCACTTCTGTCGATAGATACATACACGATTTAGTTCGGTCGGTTTGAGCTGTAAGTTCACAATTCAAATGTGATTACGAAGGCTTTTTAAAATGAATCTGGAAAGTGCATCGTAGATTCCATGATAACCGCAAGCATTCCTCTGTCACTAATGGTTTCGTGGACAGAAGAAGAGCGTCTCATTGACAAAGCATAATCGGGGGTTACTCAGTACTCAAGGATATGTCAAGGGGTATGAAAATAAGTAGAACGAAACAATAGCACATCTACTGGCCTAATGTACTTGCGAGCCGTTCGGGATAACGAGCCTTGATTCTAGCAGCCAGGTCTTCCTCGAATATCTGATCCGGGCCAAGCTGGTTTCCCAAGGTGAGCCACCTTGAGAGGTGTCAGAGAAACATCCAGCTCCAACAAACAGTCACTCACCCAGGTCTAGTGTTGTGCTTTCGTCCAAAAATTTCAACTTTGCGGCCGCCAGGGCACATCCGCTCGATCAGACCATAGACTTCGTCAGGTTTCCGGCTCGTTTCGCGCACCTCGCTCACGATCACGTCGGTATCAAGACCCCGATTGACCCAGCTGGGAAACTTGAGGTTGCCAGCTTCATCAACGTGGGTTTTCACACCAATTAGCATATGCTCCTTGGTATGATTTAACCAATGACCAGTCCGACCCGTGCGTATGACACGTTGTAACTACAAGAGGGTTCAGTATCTTGAGGTCGTTGTGGGCCCGGGAGTATTACCTGGTTCGTTTTTACCCAGACTACTTCGTCTACACGTGTATATCCCCAGACCCGAAGGCATTCACGGCCAACTTCCATGGCACGCCCTGTGACCCACAAGAATAAAAGACCTTCGTCTTGTAACGCAGGAATGGGCATGGCTCGCATCTCATCGTCTGTCATGGTCCCGTAAGGAAGCTTCATGGAGGCTATTCATCAGTCGGAAAATTTCAAGCGACAGTGTTCACGACTTACACTCATGTGGATATCCCATGGAGGATCTGCCATAATCACGTGGAATTTCCCGAGTACCGAATAGTCAAACCGTCGTAGGTCACAATTAATCCATTGTGGAGGCAGCTACTCAAAACACGATGATAAAGTCGTGAAACTCCAGCAGAACATGCACGTACTGTTTGCATATCCTTTCCGTCAGGGCCCATTCCAATGTCTAGCTTAAACGAATTGCGCATTCTCTGCATTTCTTTCCGTCTTGCGTTGCTGGCGTCCATCGCCTGACTATCCTTTTCATCCCAATCAACCTCAAAGTGTAGGTACCGACACGGCGCCTTTTCCTTTCCTCTACCACCGGCTCCAAGACCGGAAGGTAAGGAAACCCGGGTAGAGTTTCCGGAAGGGAACGGTGGAATCGACGGAGATTGGGCATATGTGGGCTCGGAGTAGCAAGTATTGAGATAAGAGCAATGACCAAGGGATGGGTCAGTGTGCGGTCGAATCAGCGGCTTGAAATGTACACGGTCACAAATGTTGGAAGTGGAGTCGGACGGGCTGAAGCTACCTGAGCCTTCCCGACGCGCCTTGGCACAGTCCTCCTTCGTGATATAGGAGCAAACGGGATCGAAGGTCCCGTGTGGAGCGCAGAACTATGTGTAGAACTCAGTGTTGACAGTCCTGAACCATTGAGATCCCAACACATACCCGTTCCGCCAGAAGTTGACCTTTAGCGGTGGCCCGTTGGAGAATAGCATAGACTTCTCTCAAATCTTTGCCCAGGTTTGTAAGGGGAGTTGCGGAGGGTGGAGGTGAGTGGCTGGTACTTCGGGAGGAACGCTCGTCTGCGTCGTCGCCGGCAGCGGAATCAGCTTCCTCGTCAACAGGGGGTCGCTTGCGTTTGCGAGCATTCACCATACTATCCACTCTAGCATTGCCAAGGTGAACGTCAGTGACAGCTAGGACGCCGTTCTCGCGAGATAGAGTTAGGTTTCCGTGTTCCCAGCGGTTAGAAAGACTCTCCAAAGCGGTCTCGAGGCGGTGTAGATCGGTCAGGCGTAAGAGCTGCGACGAGCATGTCATGGATTTAGAAGCAATCAAGGAGAGAAGGAGGTCCACGGAAGTGACTGGGGTCGACACCTTGCCGGACGCGAATACATCGCGGATGGCTGAACACACCACGAGAGTAAACTCGTCGTCAGCCATGCATAAGATGTGAACTTGCATTCGAAAGCGACGGTCCGCAGTACAGGCGGGCTAGTACAAATTAGGAAACTTTTGATACCCGGTGTGCCCAGGCAAATACAAAACCCTTCTCACGTATACGCCTCTTCAATAGAAATCTTTGGCGACAGAGGGTAGCACAAACAGACAACGCCCTCGCCTTTTACTAGGGCGTTCCGTGGGCTGCCCTCGCTCGAATGTCGCATTACCAATTTTTCAAATCTCAGCTTGCTCTGAGACAAGCCAACTTGGTTGGGATTATTTATTTATTTTTGATTCCTTGGTGTATTGACCTTCCTTTTTGGCAGCCATCCAACCCGCTCCCGTATTGATGCCAGAGTCGACTGCATTCGCGGGGTCGTGGTCTTCCCTCCCTGTTTCTCTGACCCCATGGATGTGGGTAGTATGCCTTTTCACGCTTGTACATTTCTCACTTTCTTTTAGTCTCGATGCAATACAATCGATGGGCTATTCCAGGATGACACCAGTGCAGGCAGCCACTATACCTCTCTTTATGCAGCACAAGGATGTTGTCGTAGAAGCAGTTACAGGCTCAGGAAAAACTCTGGCATTTGTCGTTCCTGTATTAGAGCGGCTGATAAGACAAGAATCTAGACTCAGGTCGAATGGAGTCGGCGCACTGGTCATAAGTCCAACGAGGTGACGAACCTCGTATCCGTTTGCCGAGAGTGATCTTACTGTATTTACAGAGAGCTAGCAACCCAGATACATTCCGTATTCTCTCTGTTTCTTTCTGCGCAACCGAATTCGCCGTGTCTGGACGAGTCCGCATCGACTGATGCACCGAAACCAACATATCCCCCACCGCTCCTCCTCATCTCCTCCGACGAGTCTTCCCCAGCACAGGATGTCCAGCGATTTTTGGAGACTGGTGCTGACATTGTGATAGGCACCCCAGGTCGGATGGAGGAGTTTCTATTAGGGAGAGGAAAAACGCTCGTCAGCATCAAGGGCTTAGAAGTGCTTGTCCTCGACGAGGCAGATCGGTATGATTCGTGAACATCCTGTTCGATTTGACCCATTTACGCTCATCTTCTCGTTTCCAAAGGCTTCTTGACTTAGGCTTCCAGGATACGTTAACGCGAATCATAACATATCTGCCAAAGCAGAGGCGGACCGGACTATTCAGTGCGACCATGACCGATGCCGATGCCTTGTCAGAGCTTGTACGGGTGGGATTACGCAATCCTGCTCGTGTGGTCGTCAAAGTCCAATCCAAAAAAACAAAGAAGCGAATCGCAGACGGCAAACTGGGCGAAGTTATCGAGGAAAGACGGATACCTGCAGGGTCTGTCGGTCCTTCTACATGTTTGCGTTCGAATTGCTCCATAGTTGAACAACTTCATGCAGACTTCAGAATTATTACATCAATTGTCGAGCATCTGAAAAGCTGGTACAATTTGTCCGAGTTATTGAGCATGAAGTTTCGTCACACCAAGCGTCTCATTTCATCGTCTACTTCGCCACTTGTGCATGTGTGGACTACTTTTACAGGGTGAGCTCCCTCCTGAGCCTTCATCATTGAGGCGAGTCTTTGACCGATTGGCAAGGTTCTTCCAAAACTTTTACCCTCCAATTCCAAACTTTTCTCCTTGCATGGTCATTTGCTCCCAGCTGCCCGAACACGTGCTCTTTCAGCCTTCTCGTCATCTCTTTCATCTCCGAGCTCAGCATCAATACTACTTGCAACAGACGTCGCCGCAAGAGGCCTAGATATACCACACGTCGATGTCGTCATTCAATTTGACCCGCCTGTAGATCCGAAAGCATTCTCGCATCGCTGTGGAAGGACAGCTCGCGCAGGAAGGAGCGGTCGCGCGTACGTATTTCTTGTTGGGAGAGAAATCGAATACATCGGTAAGTCGTAAGACCACCACGGCATCTCTGGGTAACCAACGCTACCCCCAAAGACTTTCTCGCCGTGCGCAAGATCCCTATTCGAAAACATGCTGCTATCCAGGCAGGCAGCGTCACCCCAGCGCAGAACTCGAATTTGAGCCCACCCGAGTCGGACGATCCGGCCGTCGCGTCCTACCAAGCACGAATACGAGACGTTGTTTTGACAGACCGCGCTCTGAACGACAAGGTGCTGCATGTACTTTCCAGGCGTAGGATGACACTCACGACACATCACAGGCGACAAAAGGCTTCGTCTCTTTCGTGCGGGCATATTCAAAGCACGAGGCATCGTACATTTTTCGAATAAAAGACCTCGATCTTGTCGGCGTAGCCAAAAGCTTTGGACTTCTCCGCCTACCTCGTATGCCTGAGCTCAAGGATGTGGACAAAACGGGCTGGGAGGATGCCTTGCTGGACGTACGTCCGATTTTTATTTCTGTTTCCAACGGGGAGCTGGAACGATGTTGATCAATCACCTTTTAGTGGGACACTTATGGATACGCCGACGAGGCTCAGGAAGCAAAACGTCGGGAATCGCAGAACAAGCCGGAAGTCCCGAAGGGGGCGATTGAAACACTCACCGCAAAGCGTAAACGAAATGCACCGTGGAGCCAGCAAGCGGTGAATAAAGCAGAGAAAGAGAAGCGTAAGCTGAAAAAGGATCGAAAACGCCAATGGCTCAAGACTCAGGCAACTGCTAATTCGGGTGTGGCCGTGCCCGAATCACGACTAGCCGAGGATAGCGCGGACGACGGGAATGATTGGGATGAGCTGGCAAAGGAAGAGCGGTTGGCTAAGAAGGTTCGCAAGGGAACGACATCCCAGCAAGCTTTTGACGCAGAATTTGGCGATTTATAAAAGTACTTATACATCAAAGTGACTGTGATCTAGCGCATGGATTGATGCAATACGTGTGTGGATGAAATACCTGTAGGGCATGACAAGCAAAGTGGTATGCAACTATCGAGTCCGTGTTTCATGATAGATTCGTATGACTCGTTAACTATAGATGTAACTTATGATTGCGGTCGAAGTAGTGGACGCATCTGTAGTCCCCGGATCAGCATTCTAAAGAAAGCAGCAAGGACGACCGGCATACCAATTCGACAAAGATTGGTAACAGTGCTGGAATGTATTTCAATTCAGGGGGCTGAGTTGCAGTGCCTGCTTTCTTCCTCGGTTTGCGAGGACGTCGCGATGGCGATAGCGGACGAGGATCACTACCAGAACCTTGTTCTAACGAAAGATCCAATTTTCCTGTCGAACGTCTTCGGGAATGACTCGCCGAGGCAGGCTCGAAAGGCCGCGGTGGAAGCGCCTTATTGAGGTGGGCAGGAAGTGGTGGAACTGGCGGAGCATTTGCTACGGAGAGTTCGCGTTCGCGCAGCACTTTCATCGACTTGGTACTGCGGAGCGAAAGTGACCTCTTCCTCGGAGCTACCGATGGTGGCGCCACCGACTGCGACCGGGATAGCGTTGCGGCTTCCGGAGGCGTCGGCCGAGCCACAACTTGAACGGACTCGACCCTGGTGAGTTCTATCGTCTCGGAGAAAGTTTGGTGCATCGACGTCACAAGCTCGTCAGCTTCATCGCTGTCCGTCTCGTACTCGTCGGAGCCCTCGTCATTTGAACTGTCCCCCTCACTTTCGTCATCGTCATCGTCATCTTCATCGCTATGCTCGTCCTCGTCGCTCTCCTCTGCGGCAAGTTCATCAGCGTTTGCCCTTGCCAACTCACCAAAGTCAAACTCCCTGGCAATGTCGTTTATCAAACCCTGTGTGGCCTCATCTTCTGCTTCCGTGTCCGCTTGCGTACCGCTTTGAGCACGTCTGAACCTTCTTCTAAGCTTCTCTTCATATGCGATCTTGTTCAGATAGTGCCAGTGCATCACCTTGTCGACTTCTTCCATAATCCTCGCCCTCTCCTCGCCACCCGCAGGGAGTAGTGTTTCGAGTGCGATCTTGTTATCTTGTCCATCACGGCTCGTCGCACCGATACCCTCGCGAATCGCAGTTAGAAAGCGCTCAATCCATTTCATGAGGCTGTCGAAGAGACCTTGGCCCTTGGAATGGACCTTATACACAAACGAGTAGAAGGATTGCTCGTGCCGATTGACCAAGTCAATGAACGCCTGAACGGTAGAAGACGGGTCTGACTGCGAGACTAGGAAGATGCAATGAGATGGAACATGCCGGGACTATGAGGTCGACTCACGGTCATCTGTCTGTTCGACCGTGCGTATAAGGTCATTGATAAAGTTCTGCAAGTCTCCAAGCGATTCTGAGATGCTGGCTGCTCTGTATACTTGGGCGAGCGGGGTGTAAAAGATAGTAATGATATCCTTGAGTAATTCTGCGGTGACACCCTAAGTATCAAGATGAGTGAATGACCACAGGCGAAAACGACTATCTTGCCTCGAAAATGAGCGCGATCAATTGTTCGCGATCCCTAAGCCTCGAGTATAGCTTGATAAGGACCCTCAAGTCTTCAAACAACCACGCTTCTTCGTCATTGGGCCCCTCCTCACTATCGCTCTCATCTTTCCTACCCTTACCCCCCCGTTTCCTTTCAGCCCTCCATGCCTCCCATTTCCTCCAGGCCCTGTCCACTCGCTCTGCCAAGGACCTGGGTAAGGTCGGATCCTTGCGTGCCAACAGAATGACCCTCAAGAGGTGTGTGCGTTCGCGCTGCGCACATGCAGTGTACATGTCCTGGACCTCACGAGGAGCATAGACGAACAAGCGGACCTTTTCGCAAAGGGCAGGAGAATCAATCTTAGCGGACACGTGTTCAATGTAGGTATTCAAGGATTTGACCTCTTCATTAAGGGAGGAGGTAAACATACTGTATGATATTAGCATGAAATGGTAGTAAGAGCGACGGATCGGCGTACCGTTGAAGGAGGCTACGACCTCCAAAGGGTTGAGCAAGAAAAATATCGAGGACACTCCGTAGCATTGCCACTGGATTACTTATCTTGAGTGTTCCCCTGAGGAGCAGGTAAGGCATGAGACCATGTATGCGTTTCAAACTGGCGAGTGTTTCTGAAGAGTTGTCTGAAGCGACGAACGTCTGGAATATCGTTGAAGCTAGACTTGAGTGAGAAAGTCAAGGTCAAGGAGATAGCAGGGTGAAAAGGGAGACGCACGAAATCCTGGCCCATTCTAGGACGGCCTGATAGTTGTCGGGCAACTGTCTAACATTTGGAGTGACCTTGATGATCGAGAACACACGGGTAAGACCATCTGTCCGGCTCTACATCAGCTGGAAAGAGAGTGACCGTCGGGGAGACATTACCTCTCCCGACGATCTCGCCCTTGACTGTCCGGACAGCTTCTCTGAGCTGATCAACCCTCGCACTGATCTCGCTCGCAAATTTCCTTTTTCCTTGTTCCCGGACGCGATCGGCCTCTTCTCTGCGTCTGACGTCCTCTTGTTCTTGGGGAGAAAGCGTGGTGGGACCGCTAAAGAGGAATGAACGGAGAACCGGGGAAGAGGCCAAGGGAGGTGTTGTGAGGAGGGTGTGGAGATAAGCACGAAGGGTGAGGCGATTCTTCTCCCTTGAGAGACGAGAAGGTGGAGGCGCACCATTCGAGTGAGAGGCGGGATAATAGCTGCCAGGAAGCGATGGATCGCGCGCGAGGGAGTCTATCGAAGGGTTCTGTGATGGGTACGTGGCATTCGTGGGGGAGGAGGGGATGGCGACACCGACGGATGTGCGGTCCTTTTGGGGAGGGGATGGGACGATAGAATCCGGATGGGCTTTACGGAGCTGAGAGGTGTGAGCGGGAATAAGAAGCGATGCGTAAGGGACAGACCTCGTCTGCAAGGGTCCTGAAATCACCGTGGCGACGGGAGACGCAAACATGATTGTCATGGGAGAGAGTGGTGCGGATAACGAACTCCTACAAGGGGCTCGAGCGCTGGCGGGAAGGAGAGAGAGAGGGGCGTACCTCGTGGATGCGGGATCTGACGCGGCCCCTGTCGGTCACTGCACGAACGGTGACGATATTGACGTGAAAGTGGCCTGGATCGGAGCTGTGCTTGGCGAGACGCCTGTTGACGGCACGCTCGAGGGACTGGAGGTCGGCCTGCGAGAGACGGAGGACGTCCTCTGGCTCGACGAGCTTGAGGGCGGAGGTGAGAAACATGGCGAGATTGCGCTCGAGCTTTGTGATGAGTTTCTTGTGTGCGGGATCGGGGGAATCGGCATCGTCGATGATCACGGAGGGGGAGAGGTTGCGGGCGAAGAGACTGTCGACAAAGGGCTGCAGTTTGTCGGAGTAAAAGTCGTCTGGTGCGGCGGCCATGAAGGGGAAGGAGAGGACATATTGGCGGAAGATGTGCTTGAGCAGGGGGAGATCTCGGTGCGGGAGGGTCGGCTTGGGGGGTGCGAATGGACGGCCGAGGTGGGGGAGTGTGTTGGCGTCGAGATGCGCGAGTTCTGTGCGGAGCTGGAGGGAAACGAGAGACTTTTTGAGGTAGTGGGCGCGGAGAGGGGAGAGGTCAGACATGAGAGGTGTAGATTACGTGATCAGGTGCTGTTAGGAGTGTACACTTTGTGTCCCTTGTATGTCCTACGGCTCGGCTCGTCGAGCAGCTTCTTCAGCTTGCCCGCCACCTCCTTCACCCCCTGTCGACACTCCTCCATCCCGCGCCACGTCGCCGCGACACTCCAACACTCAGAGCACGCCTTCGATGCCTCGTTCACCGTGTCGAGTTCCAGCTCGCCCCGGTGGTGGAGCACGACCACGAGGTCGACCAGTCGGTTGATCCCCGTCTGCCAGCTTGCGATCCCACCCTCTGGGTTCGTGGACGCGTCCGTGACGAGGTACGACGACGCGAGTCCGATCGCTCGTCGCAGCACGCCCTGGTCGATTGCACCGGAGTCGCGGGTCATCTTGGCGAGCACATCGAGCACGAACTGTCCGTAATCGGTCGGATGGTTCTGACTCTGTAGCGGGTGTGAGTGTGCTGGGCAGCAATGAGGTGATATGTAGCACGTTCTGCATCTGCATCCGAATAGGCGGGAACATGGCATCGTTTAAAAGAAAGGCAGATGGGTCCATGCTGGTGGTGGTGATGAGAGGAGGACTTGCCTTTGCTTGAGTTGTTTGATGGTGGTTGTCGACGTACAACTAGTTGCTTATTTCGGTCTCCCACAACACAAGCCTCATGTCTCTTCTCGCCTTTTTCACTCCTCCTCCTCCCCTCCTCCTAGACGACTACGACGGTCTCCAGTTCCGCTGGCGTTTTCTCGTATTTAGACCTGCCCGTTCGTTTTTCTCTCTGTTTTTCTCACTCGTCTTATTTCTTTTCAGTTTTTGTTGCACAGGCTTGTCTTCTCCTCGGCGTGCTCGTCTACCTTGCTCTCGCTCTCTACGGCAAGTATCGCAACAAGCGCACCGCCGACGCCCTCTACAACGTCCTCTATCCTCTCCTCGACCGCCACTTTTCCGCACCCGCTTCCTCCTCCGGCCTCATCTCAGATGGTCCGACTGACTTTTTCGTCTTTTCTACTGGCAGACGCGCCCTCGCCTCCCTCCACACCGTCATCACCCTTGTCCCTCGCCAAGACCCCCTTCAGCTCCTTTCCCAGTTCCTCTGGCAGCTCTATGATCTTCGCTACCAGCCCCGTGACCGTCTGACTCTCGATTTCCTCCTCGACACTGATGCCGCCGCCGCTCTCCCCAACTTTGCGTGGGCAGTCGTCAACAAATCCGAGCTCACCACCATCAAGGAGAACCGCTGGGACCTTGTCCGTCCTTTTCCCTCTCATCTCTCGCTCATCCCCTGACCCTTTATAGACCTTCACGCGTACCACCGAACATCCCTCCCTCCCTCCCGCCCTGTCTCTCATGTCCGAGTTTGCGGATGTCTCTGACGCACTCTTCAAACTGAACCTCAGCCCCTCTGTCACCCTTTCTTCCCTCCTCGCGACCCCGCCTTTCCTGTCCTACCTCCGTTCCCTGTCGGTCACTGACCAGCCCCACGAAAGACCCTCAACTGCGGCCTCGTACGTCGCCCAGAAGCAAACCGCCAAGCGAGTTCTCCTTGAGATCAACCTTCCTGATTCACAGCACGCACACGACGTACTCCCTCTCGTCGATGCCGTCTTTGCGCTCGTTGATTTGTTTGCTGCTGGAAAAGTCGTCTTGCGTCCCGAAACAAAGGCAAAGATCAAAAGGGTGAGAGAAGACGTCGAAAAAGAAATCAAGGAGGACGAGACCAGGGAAAAGAAGGAAGAGGTTTGTTCACCTTGTTTAACAACTTGCTCGTCTTCCTTACCCCGCTCTAGGCTGCAGAAGATAAAAAGGCCGTCAAACGCAAGGCCGAGCAGGATAAGATTGCCAAGCTAAGTGCCGCCGAGCAGCAAAAGGTCGGGTCTTTGCTCCCTCAAGCTTAACATGTCTCACGCTTCGATCTCCAGCTTCTTGAGCGCAATCACAAGCGCGCTATCAGAAAGTCTCAGGGCAAGGTCGTCCGCAAGGCATAGTTGCTCCGTATCATGGTTCTTACCTTTGGAATATAATGTCGGTCAAATGTCGGTTACATACTAGTTTCAGATTCTCGATCACGAATAGAGGTGTCACTTGTCTTGATCTGAGCTTCTGATTCATGTATGACATTATCCATGAGTGTGCATCCGAGTCCAGTGGGTAACAGATCATCGATCAAGACACACTAGCTGCAACACGACCATCCCCCACAACTCCACCTGGCGAGGGTTCTCTCGTAGCTGGCACACTCGGTGCACTTGCGTCCATCTCACCCTTTACGATCCCTAGCCTCGCTCCCCAGCTCATAAACACCCGCAACAACCACATTGGTCCCATGGCCTCACTCTCCCCCTCTTCTATGCCATCTCCAAGCGCACCCCTCTTCTCGACCCCGGATTCTCGCTCGCTCTCTGTCTCCTCTTCCCCCTCCGAGCGTTCTCCATCCGCAAGAATCCCCCTCTCTTCCTCCGCCTCTGATTCCGTGCGTCCCAAAGCATCTACGAGACGCTCTGTGCCATCAAGTCTCCACTGAGACGTCCACCGTCGTCGCCCCTTTCCCCGTATCTGTCGCCCCCTCGGACCCACCTCGTTTCTCGCCGTACCCGACCCGGGTCCACCAACGCCCAATACGTTCTCCCGCCCAAACACGACGCTCCGTAATTCCCATACTTTCTTCCTCACCTCTCGCGTTGAAGCCCACATGTCATCCACCCTGAGTTGCGCCGCTTCGTATTGGAGTGCTGGCACAGGCGGAGGTATTGGGAGCCTTTGGAGCGCAACTGCAACGGGCATGAGGTCCGGAGATGAGTGGGTTGCGGTTGCGGCGGGTGATGATGTAGCCAAGGTGGGCGGAATCGCTCCAGGGTTACTTGGGCCAGTAGGATTGTGGGAGGTAAGTACGTCCATGATAGGTTTGTGTGCCGTGTGTGCGTTGCGCAGTGCACTCGAAGTTTGGGCAAGAGTCGTCGTAAGATACTTGTTCGCAACGTCACATTCTGGTTGAAAGAAAAAGCAAGAAAATCAGGGTACGGACCTGTAGACACTTGACAACGTTTTCTAGATGTGCCTCCCGCCGTCGCATCGAAAGAAGTTGTCCGCACAGTTCAACATCTATGCGCATCCAGTCCGTACGCAGTCTACGTACGTCTGGGACGGATGAAAGGTCGTGGAATGTATGTCTTTGTCGGTCAGCAGATCACATTTCAGCCATCAATCTAGCAAGTACAGCTAAGGAGACGCACCGTCTGGTCCGACGCAGACCCGCTCTGTTCTCCCTGGGTGCACTATCTTCTGGAACTCGTGTTTTCCACCATGCCTCTCCGCGTCCCCCCACAGCACGTCCCCATTCATTCAAAGCTGAGGGTTTTGGTCCCTTGTTACCTACTTCACTGTGCCTGCGCAGCCCCAGGGAGGGACTAACTCGTGGCTCGTTCTCGGCGGAAACGAGGTTGGCAGAACTAGCCTCCGGAGAGGTACCAACGAGGAAAGGATTGTGCACTCGTGAAACGGCTACAAAGGAAAGGGATCCACGCCTGGTAAATCAACGATCCTCGTGCAAAGCTACCAATTAACGTACATGCAGGTGACACCTGCCCACTGCTCAACAGTTCTCCATCATCTCCATTATCACTGCGTATGGAACCTTAGAACGGCTCAGAAACATGGAGATTCAACATACTGTGATAAAACGAGAGTAGGAATTCCCAGACCGCGAAGTTCTGCACCTTGATACACATGCCCCGAAGATGATGACTGCGTGGACAGCGGAATCGGGACGGAAGACCTTCGTCCCCCAGATTTCACAGGAGTGGGAGACGGATGCTCGACCAACCTCTTGGGACGGTTAATCCTGTGCATCATCATCAAGACACCAAGACAATGTCGAATCAATGCCCAAGACTTACCCAGCCCACATCTCTAGTCGTTTCTGCACCTTTCCGGACCACGCCCCTCCGAAAGCGAATTCGTCATCGTACGGATTCTTCGCCACGGGATCGTCCAAATCACTTGATGTGAGTCTATCCTTGTCTTTCTCCCAGTTCCTGTCGCCCTCCTTCTCGCGTTCCACTACCCGATAGACTGGTATCCTCCCTTCTGCACGCTCCCGCATTCTTGCGAGGACCTCAAGTTTTCCGGTCCACAGCGCTTTCAACCCACCCCCAACTCGTTCCTTGTCGTCCACACGTTCTTTAGAACTTTCCCCATCCTTGCCCGATTTCTCCTTGTCTCGGTCCTTGTCTACATCCTTCTCTTTTTCGCGTTCCCTGTCGCGGCCCCGTGGCTCGCGACCATTGACAATCTCGCGAACGAACGTGCCCAGATCTGCGGTCGGCGCAAGGACAGACCCAGGACCACCTCCAGATCCACCCGCACCGACTCGGCCGACAAGTTCCATAACGCGACCTGCAAGCCATTTCCTCTCGTCGTCCGTCGCCTCAGAATCGGACGTCAGGTCCAATTTCGACAAAATAACACGATGAACCTTGCGGGAATCTGAATATCGGAGTTTGGCGTCATGTTGAGAGAGCAGTGATTTGTGCAAGGCAAGCGTGAGGTAAGCGATGGATGTAGGCACTGTTGTTGTAGCAGGGTTAAGGGTGTTATTCGAAGGATGCATCATGATAGGGTTGCTCATCGACGGGGAATTCATCGCTGAAGTGATTGGAGTGAAGGGGTGGGGGATGACAGGTGACGTGCCCACCGATGTGTTCCCGCTTCCACTGGCAGGAGCTGTAATGGAGCCTGCGCTCCCCGATTGGACGGAGGAAGTTATAACAGGGAGCGTCTGTGTGCTATTATTACTTGCCACATTCTGGGAGTGGACCCACAATGACAACACATATAGGAATTCGTGTGCATGCAAGAAGGGGTCCTTGGTGATGGCCGGTGCCCAAGTCGCAAGCTTGTTGCGCGTCGAGAGTACAAATGATAAAAGCGCGGCAACCACATTGGGATCTGCGATGCGTTCTGTCGACTGGATCCACCTGTGTTGGAACAAAAACACTAAGCCTTCAAGGTAGAAACTCACCTCTGAGCCAATCAAGTTATCGCCGATCTCAGCCACCCATCTACGTAACCCGTCAACAGTGACATCACACAGTAACCCATCGAAGGCCGCTGCCGGGGTGTACTGAGGCGGTAGGGGGAACATGCCGCAAATCGCAAGTGCTGCTTGAAGGAATTTGACCAATTCAAGCACATAGGTCGTAAAATGTGAATGCCTCGAAGGTCCTTGCACAACAGCAGCGCCAGCCTGCGAGACATTTGGATGGGTGATGCCGACAGCACTGATAGGGTGAGATGGGGAAGAAGGGAGTGTTGAAGCTTCCGGAACAGCAGGTGAAAGCGTGGTCATTTGTTGGGAATACGCTCGTGTGTGGGTGCGAGAATGCGATTTCGACCGAAAGGCACCAGCAGATGGTGGACCATCGGACAGGAAATATGTTGATTTGAAACGATCCTTCGTTGTATCGCTGCATAGAAGCATCGGCGGAGCATACTCACAAAGTAAGAACGCACGGGTACCTTGGTTCTTCGAGGGTGACTGCACTCCGACCGCTACACCCCATGCGAAGTAAATTGATATTCGAATAGAGCCGTTCTTGTACAGCAAGGAAGTCACCATCAGGAATGTGCACGATGGTGTAGTCGGAGCGGAAGTGAGCGAGGGAAGTCACCATGAGTATGCCCTGTGGTGTCTATCTATGCATGAGCCCGCACGCCACGGAAGAGCACACGTAAATGCTTGCCTCTCTTGGCCTGGCACCATTCTGTTTGCGAAGATGCTGTACAGCCGCCTTGAACTCGAGCTCTGCCTCCACAGACGTCAAGCTTGAGACAGGAGTTAGTGCAGTGACAATGATCTGGTGCAAACAGTTGTCAAGCACGCGATGAACTGCGAGCGGTGCTGGGACATGCCTTGTGGGATGGATCGCCCGTGTATACTGTCAACATGGTCACGGGTCGAGTGCGCTCTACAATCCTAAGGTACCAGGTGGACAACTAGCCTTGCACACAGGTGTATGCGCTCACCACTTCTCAACAGCATACACCTGATAACCTACAAGTTCCATTCGTTCCACGACGATCTCGAACCTATACTTCGGCCCAATCCAGCGTTCGCCGTCTGTGACATCCGCCTGTTCTGTGTTCCATATTCCAGGCAAGGGTGCAAGACCGGACCTGTCTACGGAGGCAGTTGTCGAGCCAGAGCGGGAACGAACGCCAGATAATCGACCGGCGTTAGATTTCGCGCGGGGTGAGCGCGCGGGTGGGAGTGAGGGTGGCAAAGAAGGCGAGGGGGCTGTGTACGACGTTGGTGATCGGACTGTTGGCATTAACAAACACAACGAAGAGACACCCAGCCTCGCCATCACCGCAGACAAAGCGTTGGTCAACGTTGTGACAGGTCGTGACAATAATATGTGTGACTCGATCACGAGGACGATGTGATGCGCAATGCCAGAAATGGAAACGGTGCTAACAATGACATAGTGTAAGACTAATTAATGTAAAGTCCGCAGAAAGTAGGGAGGGTGTGGAATACACGGTCATAGCACGGTGCAGCCACTCGAAAACCACCTAAGGCACGTCAATGGCAGCATTCACAGGGAAACGAAGCAAGAGAACTAACCAATTGCTATTCAGTTGCTCGATCCAGCCCACCACCATCCTCAACCTCAGACGCGTACTTTTCACGGGCAACAGCTTTGCTTTCTCGTGTTCATCTATGGGGAGAACCATTCCCATCCAGAATGAAAACGCGGCAGGATCCGTATCGGGAGGCTGTGGTCCATAAGTGTAGTTCAGTCGTTGGACCACCCAAGGCGCGGTCCCTGCACGGAGCTGGTTCAAAAATGCATGGCATGTTTCCATCAGCACAGCTGTAGACAGAAATGGGTGAGAGATGCTAGATGAATCTAAATCACGGGGTAAGGGGGATGATGGAAGTGAAACGTAAGGCGCTCTCCGGGCGAGTGAAGTCGGCAAAGGAGGTCGAACGTCGTCAATTTGAGCTGCCCATTCTGCGAGATCATCTTCGTAGTCGTCGATTCTCTCTACCCTGCCGATCATATAACCGTCAAGTGAGCCTTGCTCCAGTATTCGGAAACGATGTGTCCCCCAGGTCTCAACCATGCTACGGCCGTCTGCACACATCTGAACGCTCCTGATTTCGAGCATGGTGCCAAACTCTGAGCCTGCGTTGGGACCATGACCAGCAATAGGGGCAGCGCGAGGAGGCACGATCATTCCGAAAGTGGGAGAGGGTTTGGTGAGACAGCGGCGAAGCATCAAGCGGTAGCGGGGCTCGAAAAAGTGGAGGAGGGTTGGCATTCCTGGAAAAGAGAGTTGGCAGACGAAAATGGGCGTGTCCAGGCGGGCATCGCGTTGTTCAGACTCGATTGCCTCCCTGCGATCAGAATAAGCATCGGGGAATGCTCTGAGGACTGCGAGATGGCAGTGAACAAGGGTGTGACAACAAAGTGGGAAGGAGCTCACGGAGGGAAAGGACGATCTTGTGGTGGGGATGCTCCTGAAAGTAAGCAAAACCAGGCAATTCTCGACGACAAAGAGGACACAGCATGCTGTGATCCAGGGAACGTTGGAGACATTGAGAACAGAAAACCTACAAGGGGTGAGATGCAAGGAGAAAGAGGAAAAGGGGGACGCACATGCTGGCAGGGGGTAGCAACTGGCTGGTAGAGCAACATGAAGCAGATTTCACAAGTGAGTTCGGTGACGAGAGCTTTCTCGAAGTCGTGGGGGGAAGCAGGAGGGGGAAGGGAGTGGTCCTCAGGATCAGAGTCGTCATCAGAGTTGCCATAGTCGCCGGAGGAAGGAAGGGACAGCTCGGTACGGAGAAGGTTGATGATGTTGTTTACCCTGACATCAAGAGCGGGATTCGAGATGTCCGAGGGCAGGTCCTGAGTGGCAAGGGGTGCGGGGTAGAATGCGACGCGTGAGGAGGGGGGTATGTTCGGGGTGAGGGACTGCTGAGACGAGCAGGTGGGGATGGGACAGAGGGCAGAATGGACATGGCTTGCGCAGATGGTGTGTCCACAGCGGAGGGTGGTTGGGGTGGCGAGGACGGATGCAGGGGGACAGAGGGGACAGTAGAAGAGGGGGAGGAGGTCGCGGTCGGAAGGGAGCATGGGGGTGGGGACGGAGAGAGCAGGGGAGGGGTATTAGTAGGAGACGTATGCGATGGCGGGGGTGAATCAGACACGCGCAGACAGCGAACGGGCGACGAGGACGCGAACACACGCACTAGCACGACGTCGGCGGGGGATCCATCTCAACGTCACAAACAACGAGCAACTCATCTCGATCTGTTCCCCCGATCGGACTAAGCCCATCACGACATGTTCATTTCAAAACAGACAAAAAAAATCATACACGAGCCGTAACATATCTACTACCGAGTAGTCGTAACCTACAGATTCGACACATTCGTGATCGGCCATGAGCTGTTCATTGATGTCACTGGCATCAGCATCGGCCCACGCAGCCAATCATGTGACTCACTATTCCGTCGTGGCCCGCTTGTATCCGAAACGCTCGATGAATTCATCCAGCTTCGCAGGCCCACGTGAGCCGTATGGGTAGGGAAGCGGCGTCGGAGGGGCTCCATCCCGTCCCTCAATCCAATGCAGGATCGGTGTGAAGATCTGTACCCCTTTGTTAACCCACAACCACACGTTACTTCCCACGACACTTACCTTCCAGGCCACATCCAGCTCATCATCTCTCACAAAGTTCGAGTGATCACCCTTGAGTGCATCCAGAATAAGTGCTTCGTATGCTTCTGGAATCTTCGAGTCTGTGAACCGCCTCTTGTATGTCAAATCCATTTCCGTCGGTATCGCCCGGAACGTGTATCCAGGCGTCTTCGTGTTCAGCTTCAGATAAACCGCCTCCGATGGCTGGATCCGCACCACCAACTCGTTCCGCGAAATTTCTGCAAATATTCCTTCCGTCACATCTCTGAACTGCACTCGGATCTCTACTTTGGCCTCGTTGAGTGCTGCATTTTGATACCCAGTCATTCATAAATATCATTCTTTCTGCTGTCTCACGTACCTTTCCCTGCCTTCATGATGAACGGCACACCATCCCATCTTGGGTTCTTGATCCAAAGCACGGTTGCCGCAAACGTGGGGCATACGGAATTCTTTGGCACCGTGTCGTCATCCAGGTATCCCGGCTTTCCGTTTGCTGCAACATATTGACCGAGGAGCGTGTCTTCGCGTTTGATAGGTGGAATCGCACGGAGCACCTTGACCTATCACACGTGGGATCCGGGTCAGAACGCCCGTCATGACGTGGGTGGCACAGCGTACTTTTTCGTCCCGAATATCCTCCGCGCTGAATGACACCGGCCGCTCCATCGTCAAAATACTCAGAACCTGTAACAGATCTGTAACATGCATACATCAGTGTGTGTACACAGCTCCCACATGTGCACTCACGGTTCTGTTGGATGTCCCGGATGATGCCAAATTCGTCGAAATATCCGCCACGACCTTCAGTACCGAACGGCTCCTTGAATGTGATTTGCACATTGCTGATCGAGTTTCTGTCCCACGCAGCGTTCATGGCAACATTACCGAACCGCAGGACAAGCAAGTTCTTGACCATCTCCTTGCCCAAATAGTGGTCAATTCGGTAGGTTTCGTCCTCGCTCCACGACAGCTTGAGTGCACCGAGAAGGCTCCTACATGTTTCAAGGTCCTTTCCAAACGGTTTCTCGACGATGATGCGGTTGACGCCCTTTGGAGAGTAGCAGCAATCTTTGATGTTTTTGGCGACAGGGATGAAGACAGAAGGGGGCAATGCGAGGTAGAAGACGCGGTTGACTTCGGGAGCTGTGTACGATTTTTCGATCTCTTCGAGGTGCTTGGTCAAGTTAACAAAGGACTCGGTGTCCTCATAGCCACCGGAGACGTAGGTAGAGATCTTCTTGAATTCCTCGAGTTTGGCTGCGACGGTGGGATCGTCATGTGGGACCTTGATGTAAGAGGTGATACGTTTTTTATATTCTTCGGTGTCCATCTTAGTGCGAGCATAGCCAACGATGTGGACGTCTCTGGGGAGGTAGCCGATACGATAAAGACCGAACAAGGCAGGATATGTCTAAAACGCATGTGAGCACGAATAGGAGAGGAGGACGAACGAGAGACCTTTTTCTTTGCCAAATCACCGGACGCGCCAAAGACTTAGAGTGTCCAGATCAATGAGGATGATAGATAAAGATGAGACAGGGGCGTACCGACGATAACGGTGTTATCTCTGAGCGCGTCGCCACTGGTTTCCATGGAGGGGATTGTGCCAGAGCGAGTGCGGGGGTGTTGTGCAGACATTGTGAGGAGAAATGGCAGGTGTCTGAATGAGAGGTAGGAGGGACGTTTTAATTGCTCGACGTGAGAGCGAGTGCGTGATCGTGCTGATCGATTCTCGGTCAGCACAACTCTTTCCGGAAATATCCCCATGTCCGCATCAGACCCAGCCATACGAAACTTTCAAGACCTCGTCTCCCCTGCCTACACTAATGCCGACCCCGCCTCCCTCCACATACGCGCCAGCGCTCTCCTGGCACGTCTCAAGGCCCTCAACAGATCTGCCAATGCCGCCACCCGCACCCACAAGCAGGCTACCGCGGATGCCAGGCAGGACATGGACCAGACACATCTTGGTCTCCAGAACCTTCTCTACGAAAAACGCCATCTCGAGCGCGAGATAGACAAGTGTCGCCAGTTCGCGTGCGTGTTTTCTTTTCTCGTCTGTTGCCACAAGCCAATTGGCCATAGTTCCATTTATCAAGACGTTCCCCTTCACTCCCTCCAAGAGTTCCAGGAACTCGCCCCCCCAGAAGCTCGTACCCCGGACGTTCTTGAGAACCAACATCAGCTCATGCTCAACCGTCTCAGCTTCGAGCTTGCAGAACGACAGAGGTAATGCCCAAATCTGTTCCTTTGTGGAGCCTGTCGTCATTCGTTTATCAGACTCGACCTACGGCGCAAGGAACTTTCAGTCCGAAAAGAAGACCTTCTCAAGCAGAGCAAGATCAAGCTCGCGACCGTGGAAAGCGTCAAGCTGCAGATAGACACGCTGATGAAGGCGCGTCTTTTCTTTTCTTTTTGTGTCCGTTTGTACTCATGGTTCCTTGACTTCTCAGGCTGCAGCAGACATTCAGAAAAAAGTCGACGAGCTGGTCCCACCACTTTTATCTCCATCAGTCGCCACGACTCCGGCGCCCAGCTAGGTCACAGCGTCAGTAGATCCGTCAGCAATTTCTAAGCATTTTCGGCTGCCTTGTTGTCTACCGTGACGTCCTGCACCTTTTTATGCTCTCGGCTGTCAAACAGCACGCAGACACCCCCAATTCAAACAACGTGGCATGTCAAGAATTTCCCTAGATAACGGTACAACAGAATACGAGGGTGCGATAGTTTCCGCGCGTATGTAGTGTCACGGTGATATTACAAACAAGTGAGCGAAATAAATGCATCCGAGCGAAAGGGTATCCTCCTGGACGTTCAATGAAGCGTCACAGGAGAAAACGCGACAGCAGTGTGCAAAAGGTCAGATCAAAGGGAAATATGTGTCGTTGACAATGGCTGTGCTTCCAACATATAAATGTGGAGGCGCAGGGAAGTACTATGGACCATCAGGAATCATCAGCTTGGTCCCCTTCGCTGATGCTGCCAACGTCGCTCATTTCTTCGTCTTCGTCTTCCTTGTTCTCTGTCGCGTCGATTGCATCCTTGGTTGCGAACCGCTGTACATATTCTACGTGGGGAAGACACATTTAAGGGTTATAATTACCTTTGATCAGGTTTACTTACCTTTTACCTTAGCTTCGTACTCCTTCGGGTGTCGCATCATCAGTGCCGCTGCCTCTCCATTCAGGGGATCGTTGGGATTTGGGTAGCGGAGAAGTTGTGGCAAAAACACTTCAAATATATTGATCATATCTTGACCGTACGTCCTGAGTTGTACGTCACAATCAGAAGACTGTATGCGTACCAAACATGGGCGACCAAGTCTGGTTAATAACGTCCAAACACACCGAGCCGCTCCTGTTTGCGTTCAGGTCGATCAATACCACCGATTCAGACGACTACGCGGTGAAGGCGAGTCACTCACAGTTCGTCGATATTCGGGTGAAAGATCTTGTTCATAAACCCAATGCTGGGCGATTTATATGGGTAATCAGCTTGCAACTCGACGTGTATCTTCCATATTCCGCCGGCAAACGGTGCTGTGAGATGCGATAACGACCACGAGTCGGTAAGACACGGTGTGACTCACTTTCTGGCGGACCATGGAAACGCACGTAGAACTCGCGCATGTTATCGTTTACGAGGGTGACCTCGTAATCCGACATCAATCTGCAGGGAGTGGGGAGTGAGATGAGAAACCGGGGTAAGAGGAGCACTTGCAGCTTCATGACATCAGTTTCAATGCGGCGCTTCGTCGAGTGTTGCAAAGACATGTCAATCTGGAGTTCTGTACGAATAAACGAAGGAACACTTATCATATTAGCGAGCTGGTTGATGGGTAACGTTCAGTAGTGGTCTTTGCTGAATGACGACCCATCGGCTGACGAGATTCCCCGAGCTGGATGTGGCACTGCACCGGAGTGCTCCTTTCCTGGTCGCGACCGACCGGAAATTTACCTGATTTTGAACAAACAACAATCTATTTTGCACTCCTTGCCAGCTAGAATGACCAGACACTCAAAACAAACGTCGGCGATAAAGTACAGGATATATATACGCAGGAACAAGAATATCACAAAAGACAGAAAAATATACTTCATGAGTCCAACCAACCGGGATGGACTATTTCGTTCGAGACAACGTGATTAGTGAGGTCATCAATAGAAAGCCCACTCCTCGGAGACGCAGTATTCGTCATACGGGTTGCACGGGTAGTCCTTGCGGTAACCGGTCTTGGGGCGTCCATAGGCAGCAGCATTACGCTCGGCGACAGGCGCGTTGTGTGCAGCGGGTGCCCGCCGGCCACCAGCGCCGACCACGTTGCTCTCCGCAGTCCCACTGCTCGCGGAGAAAAGGTGGCGAGGATGCGCTAAATCAACATCAATGCCGGTCTGATTATATGCCCGCATGGCCAGAAGCAGCGCTGTTCAACCATCTCTCATAAGATCATGTGAAAGGGAAAACCGAATAAGTGAATATACCTAGCCAGAATGCACCAAGTGCCGCAATCAGAATAAGGTGCTCTTGGTCCCGCGAGAGCACACGTCCTTCACTGCGATGGTGCTGTATCACTCTACGGCACATTCATCAGTCAGGTCCCTTGCATGAATATCCAGCTATAACTCACAGGTATATCAGAGCCCCGATTGCTAGAACTGTCACTGATGTTTGGGTCAGGTGGACGACCTCTGGAGTGTAAAAGCCTCGGTTGAGCGTTTCAATGAATTGGAAAATAGAAACTTGCGAATGGAGTGTGGCAGCATTTTCATAATGAAATGTCCCATCACTAGAGCAAGGATCGCTGGCCATGGTGTCAACCCAAATATCATTTGTATTGACTTCAGTACCAACATACCTTTTATGACATGCCTGAACGGATGATCAGTGAAGAGTGCCATCTCGTTCGAAGGTGGTGTACAAGTACAACAAGGATGGATAAAGGATGGTGGGAATTCAACAAGATTAATCCCAGCCGTTTTTCTGACCTCTAACACGAGGTGCCCAAATATATTACAGTGTACTCGGCTGCACAAAACATAGCTATAGACATCTATTGGGTTGTATATACTTATAGAACTGAATCGAGTATTTCATCACTGAATGGATCGTAACATGTCATTAACAAGGTCATCAGTGTCAACCTAACCCACTTGGATGGGTAAGGTTGGATTTTGAAACTTGGGTATGTATTACAGCGGCCTCCTGGTAGGTCGGGTAAACCGAACTGATCGAGGCAAACGCTCAGATAGGCGATACCACGCCGGGAACTTGGGTGATCACGGGGGGTGCACCGTTAACACCTGGTTGGATGACAACCGAATGACCAGGCACCTGTTGCACATAGTTTCCACCAGCTGGATAAGGCATTCCGTAGGGTTGTGGATAAGCGTAAGGAGGGCGAGGGTACACTGCTTCCGTTGGGTAAGCTGGCCATTCACCAAACCAACCGAGTTGTGAGATGTGCTCTCGCCACGCATAAACCCTATGACACAAGCACTCAGTTACTATAAATTTAGCAACGAAGTCGAAATAAAAATACCGGCCAAGAGCAACTGCACGCGTCGTAAGGGTAATCACGATTAAGAAAAAGATCGCAACTATGTCAGAGTACCGGTTATCAGAACATGATGGTGAAATCGATATGGATGCGTACACAGCACGAATATACACCACGAGAGTGCTTCAATCACTTTCATTTCATAACAGTAAGTTTGCGCAGACACTTTTTTTTTTTCATAAGATGAATGTCTGCATGTATCATCCAAAACTTACTTGATCCATTCTTTGTTGGCTGCTGACCGGTTAACGAATAGCATTGAACATAACCAATCATGTCACTGTGATGCCTCCATCAAGATGCTTATCACCATCCATGCAGAGTAGACTCACGCAGACCAAGCACCCATGGCTTTTGAGTGGAGGCGGAGACCCCGCGAGTTGAATTGAGTAAAAAAAAGGACGAAACTTGGAGGCAACTCACTCAGCCATAGGACCCCTAAGCAAAAGTGTACTGGGACCTCGACGATAGGTTGCCCGAACTGTAATAGCAGAAGGAACACAAATATTGTCGCTGATGGTGCGATAAGTGAGAAAATGGTGAAATCATCTAGTGGAGTGTACGTGTTGGAAGAGGGCCAAGATATATAAACGGAGATGAATTTACGATTGATATTCGGCAAGAAAAACTGTGCAAAATTGGCCGCTAGGCCGAGCACAATTCCGGAGAGGCAGAACACGAAAACTGGTGGTTGATGTCAATCTTTTAGGTTACAGAATATAGTGATAGGGCGTACCATAGCCTATGAGCCTCAGATTGGCGAAAAGGATGGTCATTTCGAGGAAAATGTTTGAGACGTTCGTGTAGGTGGGTGCTGCAGCGGAAGACCACACAAGACAGCTGGGAATCCGTTGGAACTCATTTTTGGGTTGGTGTCGAACCACATTACCTGCTTCCGTGTCCAATCACGGAGTTTGAACGGAATGAATTGCCGAGGGGTTGCAAGTGACTAGTGACTCACGGTCCATTCCATGAGCAGCACCATTTGCTAATTTCTGCATTACATCTCGTCAACACGTCAACGTGAACTACCGTACAAACATACATAATTTCGTGTCTACCTATTTCCGCTGAGCAAAATAGTTCAAGTCTGGTCTAGCCAAAACAAATCTGACAGATTCGGATCGATATGAATATCAACATGATCATCTCCGTCACCGCCGGGGTGATGCATTCCTCTTGTAATTGTCCCTGGTATGTGCCCGGACGGGAGCCGCATGCCAGTCAGGGTAACGTGAATCCTTTCGCTTGGATCCATCTCTCCAAAGCTCAGGTTCGGCTTTCTCACTAGCGTAAGCTCTGCCTCTTGAGCGCGAGCTGACCGGTGCAGGGAGCTTAGACATCTTCGATCTTGGGCCGAACCAAGGATAGGCTGTGACCGGCACAAACCACACATTACGGTTCACCCGATAGTAGTGCTTCAGGGTCATCCCGAGGAGGAAAAGGAGGAATCCCCAAACTATCAAAGTGTTAGAAAAAAGTAGAAAGAATACACGGACAGGTTACCCAGAATGACATTGAACAGCGAGAAAGCTTCTAGAACACGGTACTGTGCCTGATAGGTTTCTGTAGAGACTACCATGTCTAGTTAGCATTTGAATAGTATCCAAGAAAATGACAAGAACGTACATCCAGCTACATTAACGACTTCTGAGCCGTCTAGGGACGAATAGCACTCGACATCCGCATTCTCCGAGTCGGAACTGGCGAGGAACGCGCCAAGGGCTACATGCATGTGAGAACTTGATACGACATATGACGTCGAGACACACCGAGCCAAAAAGTTCCTAACAAACCCAAGCAACCTAGTTCTATTCTAGTGGAGATAGGGTTACGGTCACGAAGAGCGCTGCAGATAAGACTGTCGGGGACGTAAACCAGTCAGACTTCATGGTGAGCACGAGATTAATATCCGGGATTACTGACAGAACAAGGAGAACCAGTAAGCTCGCAGCGCAGACAAATATTGCGAAGGGGACGAATCGAGCTAAATAGTGCATTAACAATGGCAAAATTCGAACGAAACGTACATACTTACTAAGATCAGTGATGATAAGTAGGCTCTGGAAGTGAGCTGCAATGGCTAGACAAATGACGGTCCAAGCCAAGATCACGACTGGTGTTAATGAGGGAGTTTGATCAGGATGGTAGATGTGAAATTTTGTGCAGACATACCGTAGAGACTTGCTCGAACTATATTAAATTTGGAAGGCATTGCTGACCTTGTAAAGACGGATGAAATAGAGAGAATGGAGAACCGTTTGCGGTGGGACGACTGGCGTGCCCTTAGGGACTGTTGGCGGGAGGGACGAGGCGGTTGATACTGGCAATGAAGGGAAGTGGAATGTGATGCCTTCATCTTGAAGTAGAGACTATTTCAAGCAGACAGCACGCGGCAAGGGGGCGTTGCAAAGATCTTGAAAAGGCGTGGCAAGCAGCGTGTGCAGGCGTTGAACGAGTGGATGATTACGAACGAGCGGGAACACGAGTTCCTGCCGTAGCCCCGCTCAAAAGGAGCGGATCCAAGCATTCGAAGCTATGTTTACCACGAGTATTTTTTCGAGCGTTTCATCGTGAAAATTTGGCAGTGTGCCGGACGTGTCCATAAAATTTGCCTCGAGGCGTACATCCAAACACGTGTCTATCCACCTGGGGAAAGGTACATCTTAGCCGACCTTCCTAGTCTGACATACCAAACCCAATCGGCGCTTTTGTTCTCTGAGAAAAGCAATCTTTGAGTATCAAGAACGACACAGCACACACGTAGAATGGACAAGAACCCGGAGCCGCGGGGATCACGATTCCAATTGGAGTCTGGGAACAACGCAACCTTTTCTGGGTCGCTGGGCAGGAACACGTGGAGGAGAATGGAAAGGTCGAGCTCAGGGGTTATTCTTCTGCTTTGGTCATTCTATCTGAATCTATCACGTGCTCTCGATCATGATGACGGTGGCTTGTTGTGCAACCAGTAGATGGCCGTCAGCGGGTGTGTTCTGCAGCTATGTCTTGTCCTGTTCTTGCTGACCATTCGTAGACCATCCATCACATCTGGCACCTCTTTGGTGTCTGCTCAGACGGGCTCAATCTTTGGTAGTCCCATTACCGGCACCGTTCCTTCCACACGACCGTCTATAACGGTTCTAGGTCAGCCTACCAGTGGTAGCCAGCAGCAATCTACTTCCACTCAGCAGCAGTCACCTACAACGTCTACGTTGCTCTTTGGTTCTGCAACCGGGACCCAACAGCCACAGCAACTTGTCAGTGGTCAATCCGCGACTGACAGACCACTATCCTTGTTTGGCCAACCAGTGAGGGGAGCCCAACCAACAACTAGAGCATCACATGCACAGTCCAGCCAGCCTGCGACGGTCGCCCAGCAACAACAAACACCCACCACATCATTGTTTGGTCAACCAGCGACCGGCTCTCAACAAAGCACAAATTCGTTGGGACGATCGACGATTGGAACGCAGCAGCAGCCTACTCTTGCGAGGACCAGCACGACCCAGCCAAATGCTATTTCGATACAAACGACGAGTCTTTTCGGTTCCACTGCTCAACCAGCAGCAAGCGCAGGTCTGTTTGGAGCGCCTACAACAAGCGTTGGTGCTTACGCAGCCAGTACGCCGTTTGGTATTCAAAGACTGCCATCGTGGGTGAACCATTTCTCCTGGTTGGTTGGTTGTTGACTTTCCTCAGTACCATGAGGTTCGCGCATCCAGATACGTGTTAAAGATACACTAATACTTCTCGTCAGTGTATCACCTATTCAGCCTGCCGGTCCTGTTATATTCTCAAGGGCCACGAAGTTCAACGATCTACCCGAGGAGGTGAAAAAGAAATTTGAGGACCTGGAGTCAGTGATTGTTCATAACGTGATTGGACACTTTCTCATCTTTGCTAAGAGTTTACATCCAAGGTCGTGTGCAAATATGTGACGGTCTGAAACAACGAAAACTCGGCGAGGAGCCTACCAAGGGGCAGAATTTCATTTATGAAGTACACAAAGTGGGCTATTCCTTATGCATTGGCACTCTAGTGGACAGTCCTGATTGTGTCATCCCACTTTAGGAACTACTAAATGTTATTGCAACCATACAATCCGATACACTCTTTGCAAAGGATCTCAGAGGGAAAACAGAACAAACTATCCAAGATACGATCGTCGCAACTCGTATAGTCGATGGATTCAGAAACCCTCAGCAGCACGGAATTCACCTCAAAAACCACGCATCATTCCCGCTAGAGTACGCTGTCGTATACCCCGAAGAATTTGTTGATGACCGCTATGCAGGTTCTTCACGTGCATGACAAAACAACTCCAAGAGCGGTTGCAATGGCACAAGAATACGATCGAAGTAATACTCTTTTTGTCTTCATATTTTTCTCTATACTAAACATTGGTCTAGCAAATCGAGCGCAAGCTGTCCTCCGCTGCTGCACAAACTCAGGTGACCCCACAAGGTGATCCATGTTACTTTGCCTCATTCATTTGCTGACACTCTTCTCCGCTGCGAACTTTACAGTGATATCCTCTACTTTACATACCCAGCACTCTACCTTTGTGTCCCTAGCCGCCAAGACGGCTGCTGTGGACACAGATTTGCAAAAAGTCAAGACACTATATACCCAGCTCTGGCGTGAAAGGATGGAGAGTATGAGGGATCCTTTTAACCATCTCGATCAAGGAATTGGAGGGAATTTCGGGATGGAGCCGTTGTGTATGCCATGATGAGACCCGAACAGGCCAGATGTACACTATCGAGGCTCTGCGCAATATGATGGCGAATTTTAACAATACTATTTCATCGCGGTTTCGGCTTGTTGGAGAGTCTGAAGGCAGGTCGTATGCCTCGCACGAATCATCTTTACTTATGAGACAGTGCCCCTGAGCCCCACTGAGTGACCGCACCATGATTTAGAGAATTCTCAGTCACAGCCATCGACATCCACCAGAATTGATACATAATTTCAAAAAGTAGGTACCGAGGTTATGTATAGATCGATAGCCTATTCAGAATTTGTCACTAAATCCATGATCAGGTCATGTACTCCAAGTTCATGTTCGAGCTAACATCTACGGTCAACACATCATTACAGAATACGTATATGGCATACCTCAAACTTCTTCTGCAGATCTTCCTGGGCAGCCGAGGAATTGAATATAGCGTCAATCTCCTCAAGTGAGACGTTTGCTGTCTCCGGCACAACGCGGCTTGACCAGATGAAACCTAGAAAACATGCACAAGCGAAGGTCATGAATGTAGCGCTGAAAAAAATTAGATCGTGTCCGTGAACCTACTGCGTAACGGACGACAAAAATGGAGCAGAGACTTACACAGAGGAGACATCTATCATCGCGGGTGTAACAAGGCCGATGAAAACTATAGGCAAATCATCAGCATCGTAAAAGACCAACTCAGTGGCATAGAAAAGAACCCGAACACACAGTTATTGATCCAGTTCGAAGCTGTTGACAAAGCGACACCTTTACTTCGCATTGACAATGGGAAGACTTCGTTTGGAAGTACCCATCCAATTGGACCAAAACTCATTCCATATGCTGCAGTGAAAGTGTAGATGCAACTGTTCGATCCACCACGACACATCAGAGTTACTTCGTAACATGGGGAATGTGATGATGCGTACGCTACCGCTAGCCATGCGGCACCAGGATGTGAAGGCCAATCATCTTCGTAACAGAAAACCTAATGTTGTTTTTTCATTCAGTAGCAGTTCAAATCAGTGACATTTTCTGTACCAATATGGCAATCAGACAGTGGGAGATGAACATGGCGGCACTGCCCCCTAAGGAAGCCAGTGAGATAACCAACTTGAGGGAACATGTTTGAACTACCTTTCAGAAGGGGCTTTCGTCCTGCAGATGATAAGTAAAAAGCAAGTTGGACAAGTGACAATTACCCACCCCATCGATCAAGGTATAATATGACGGGTATGACAGCAATCGCCTGAACTATCCCAACCCCACCAGCAACAAGAAGGGTGACCTCTTCTCCGGTCATCCCAATACTCTTGACTAGTGTAGGACCATAATACAATAGGGCATTGATTCCACTCCACTCTGTCACCGCGTAAATATAGTGTTAAGGAAACAAAGTCTGGCCACACACGTTGGAAGAACATCATCATTACGCCAAGAAGTGTTCGGGCGAGAAACTTTGAATGAAATAACTCGGTCCAGCCGCTCAAGACGCCATCATCTTTGGCACCCGCACCACGTTGAACGAGTGCGGCATTTACTCGCATTTCAAGTAATTCAAGCTAAAGGCCGACTATAAATTTAGCTCATTTCGTAAGAACGTAAGGCACCCATACCTGAACGAGAGGGTCACGAGTAGCTTCCTCGAGGGTTCGAAGGCGGAGTTTTGCAAGCGATTCCGTTGCATCATCCAACCGTCCGATCAGGACGAGGAAACGTGGGGATGGTGGCAGGAGGAAACACCCGAGACAAAGTAATACTCCGGGTACAAATTGAAGGGCAAGGGGAATCCTCCATGACATGGAACTTGAAACTGCGACCCAGGTCAGAATGAGACAGATAATACATCTGGCACTCACGGTTACGAGTAAGGAATCCAATCCAAAATCCAAAGACGACTCCAAGAACAATAGCAAGCTGTTCGATAGCTAGAAGTGATCCTCGGAGTTCTGGGGGGCTAATCTCGGCCATGTAAAGCGGGGATAACATGCTTCAAGAAGTCAGTATTTTCTTCGCGCTGAACAAAACAAAGAGCTACCTGAGTGCCCCTACACCAAATCCACCGATAGTTCTTCCGATGATTAATTCATTAAGACTACGAGCACCAGATTGTAACCCGGAACCAAGGCAAAATATAACTTGTGGTGTTTGTGAAGGGGAAAAATCAGAATTGATATCAGGCTCACCTGAGGCTAAAAATATTGAATGTCGTCTAGAATATTTGTCTGCAAAAATGCCGGCAGAAAGTGCGCCGAATAGAGCACCTAACTCCAAAACGGCAGCTGGATCGAATACTCAAAGGGTGTGTGCGCTTTAGAGAAAGCAGGAACATACTCATTAATCCCTTTTCCCAAGGTCCTACTGGCCACCGAGCTAGAAAGTCTCTCATAACGAGGACGTTGGCAATGACGCCTTGATCATATCCGAACGATAGGCCACCTATGGACGCAAATATTGCACAAGCGGCAGCGTAGCGGTTACGCAGAAGACCAGTAATCCCGCCAGGTCCGTAAGAGTAGGAATAGGAATCCCCCTTTGCATTAATGAACAAGGAACCGCCGCGCGGAGTGCTGAGCACCAATCCACGTCGCCGTTCCAGTAAGGACTCGAACACTGAACATTCTTCTGAATCTATCTGTTCCTCCCCATCATTGGTTGCGAGCGGTTCGTAGTTTCCAATCAGTGTCTTTAAAAACGAGGTGAGCAAGGGCACATTCATAGCAAATCTAAAGCATACCATGAATAAGTGTGGTCGAGTGCCAACCAGATCAAACCATACACCGCTGCCAGTGCGTGATCAAAACGTTCACCAGCCGTAACCTTACTGCGGCACTTGATTCCGACTCCGCTAGATCCGGACCGTGCGGGTTTGATAGCACCCCTGACAAAGCTTGGCAGACAACCCAGTATTCCACCATCTTGTCTCCCCCGGTTATCTTGCACGGAACGTTCCGGTGTCGAAGTTAGCGAAAATGGTGGGAGCAAACTACATGGGCGGGAAAAGGTCTGGTACCGGTCCGATTCTCCTGCGGCCACTGTCTCACAATATTGTAATCGAACTCATTTACTAGAAATACCGCGCGTATAAAGTCAAGAGACGTCATCGGACGTGCCCAGAGGCGCCATTTTGGGAAACAGCGGCTAGCCTCTGCTCTGCGCGTAACACAAGACAACTGTGCTCATCGAAGCGCACAGACTTTGCCACTAGTTCTGTCACAAATCACGCTCGCACATGCGCGAAACGAAGAGGTTACGGACTCGAGCATTGCTTTTTCGAGAGGTGTTGTCAGCGGGGACCGATTATACACACCAAGATTGCCGAGTAATGTAGCCCGGCGCAAAAAGCCGTCCAAGGTTCTGGGTGCGCTTGATACTTTGGACCGTGTGTATGAGTTTTTCGTTATCTGCTAGATGCTGACATTTTGCGGAAAGACGTGTCTATACGCGCTGCCATTGATCGCATCCTTCAGAAACCCAATCTCGTCGGAATCAACGCTTCAGCGTACAAAGAAACCGCACCTACGGAGCATGTGCGGACGACAGACCATCTTGATGCTGTGGTACAATATTCGAAGGTCATCAATTGTGGGAGCACTCATGCTCTAAATTACAGGATCCAGATATCCGGACTGAAGCCCAAGTTTGGACGCACCCCTTTGATCCCACTGTTTCATACCCTGCAATTTGCGAACACCAATATACGGGTGTTTATGGAATAGACCCAAATCCAAGCCATGAACCCACAGAGAGCGATACTTTTTCACCGATTGGTTCGCCCTGCAGAAACCCAGAAATAATGTCCTGGGAAACTCATCACGATGGGTCCATTGCATTCTCAGATGCATTCGACCCACTCTCATGGTCCCGGCCATCTCCCTTGCCTTCCAGTTCGCAGTGGTCAGATAACTTAATTCTGGACCTCGACACCTCACCATGCGACATGACCCGACTCAGGCAACTAGACAGCTACTCTTCGAGAAAAGCCTGCGCTCATATGGACTTATCAGAGCCATCGTCTAATTTCTTGCCAGAATTTCGTCGGTCATCTCGGAGCTTTTCTAGCGGGGAACACTCCGCCGTCGTGCATGAAACACAACAGACAGCCTCATTATTTATTGGCTTGCCTGGGGAAGAAACCGAAGGGGACCATGCTCGCGGTTTCCCACCGATCGACGATGATCACCGATATGCGTCCCCAGTCGAAATTAGATGGGACGGCATGTCGAAAATCCCGGAAGCTGAAGGCGACGTAACAAGCGGTATTTCGGCCAATTTCCTGTCTGATCCTCACCCCTGGGAAGCGATTGGCAGGATCTTGAAGCTGGCATCTAGTGTACCATCCGTGGCGCGATCTGCCAAATTCGATTTCACAAAGGATAGAGAGGGCGTGGGCTATGTTTCTGAGGAATCGCGCGCCTATGATGGACTACATTCTCATGTCAGCTCATTTGAAACAAGTATTGATGCCAAGCCAACGGACGACATGCACGCCGTGTCTAGCCCCTCTATACTCGAGATCGCGGAATTGGAAGTACCGTGCACAAATGACCGGATGGAAGTTGATGGTATCGATTCCTTGGATATCAGCAATTCAATTGCGCCGCTATTCAATAGAGCTCCTTCCTCCGTTTCTCCTAGAGAGGTCGATCAAGTCCGTGTGGACACGCGACAAGACTCGGAGGCCCCTCCGACCCTACCAGTAGCGATTCACATCAATTCCCATATGCGATCTTTGTCTCCCACCGCCATCGCAGTCGAAACAACTCCAGTGGCACCGGTTCCCGATTTGACGTTCGCCGGACCGTGTCTGTTCAATGACTCTGACCTGGAGGA
Organism: Chiua aff. virens; assembly: GCA_038094695.1. Lineage (NCBI taxonomy): Eukaryota > Fungi > Basidiomycota > Agaricomycetes > Boletales > Boletaceae > Chiua > Chiua aff. virens. The sequence continues at coordinate 346,850 of JBBPUM010000002.1, forward strand.
AGACGGGTAACGATGTGTTTTCACTCGTGCTTATGTGAGCTACTTCGTTGGCTGTGGAGTCCCATACGTTTCACTTCTGGATATCTGGATGATAAGGGTGGCTGTCGACGAAGTAGACAATTGGCTGAGAGCGTGAATACATTATACTTATATGTACGACCGCAGTTGTCCAACTCGACTGAGTTGACACATGCGACGTAACCTACAGACACCTGTGCGACGCGGTACTTACTCGGTTCCTTAATCTCCGGTTTCACCTCTGAAAAGGACCTCCATCATGATTCATGATTCCTGCTTAGCAGATGGGCCGCCACAGCCTTTTGGGTCCGGGTTCGTCCATATGAAACTTGTGCGACTTTTCTTTTGTCAGTGTTAAAATGGGAAGAACCGTGACTGCATGTTCAGGCTGAATGTGTAGTCGCCCTAAGTCAATTTCCCGGCGGGTACTTCAAATCCTCCGAGAAAGATGTGCGATGGAATGATCCAGTGGGATCGCATCGTCTTGACACCTTGTCATTTGGTGATGACAGCGGTGCATGCTATCCCCGTACTGACTATGTCACTCTATCATGCTTAACAGGTCTGAGCAAACAGTTAAATAGACCATTAAAGCATCCTAGATATGGAACGATGGTCGAACACGGCCCATTGCCTTTATAGTAGGTTCAACCTCCCCGTTCTCTATCACGCAGGATGACAGGGACAGTGGAGACCCTTGGAATCTTCCCACTGTGACCGGCCATCCCTGTCACCCAACACATATTACAGGCGGATCGTCCTCTTCGGGTTTTATATGCGTCTTTGTTCCCACTACTCGGCTGGTCCAACAACCTCCGGCATGCTGCCACCAGCGTGTGGAAGTAAACCAGGAGAGGGACACAGGGATAGGCACCAATCGGGTAAAGTTGCATTACTCCACTCATCAACGCGAGTGTTCCGCTGATGTGATCCCAGAGGCGGCCTCCAAAAATTCACAGCCTACGTGATGAGGTTCTGTCAGCCCTTGCAAAGTTTACCTTTAGCGGATCATTGGCACAGGAACACTGACTTTATAAATAGGACAACGGGTACGAGTCGCCATTGGATTGGGTAATCTGCTGCCAATGAAGACTAGCGATAACGCGAGGTACTGAGTCAAGTGTACTGCGGATCAGAACTGTGACTTTTGAGCTAACCGTCGGGCCCTTACACAGGCACGAAGGCGTGACAAGCTTTCAGTTTCACGTCCAGGTAGATATGCTCATACTGGAATGCAAGAGTGTTTGCGATCCAAGAAAATGATGGAAGGCGTCAAATTGTCTTTGGTGACAAGGGATGCGCCCTCTCACAGGTCTGTATGAGGCACTTGGGTTTGTCCGGACTGAGATTGTCTCACAGGGCAGTGATATCATGCAGACCGGTATACATGTACCGTTAGAGCTTAGAGTTCGACTTGTCCCTGGACGTTCAGAATGTGGGGCAATGTGTATGTACACGGATTGTCCCTGCAGGGTATGTTTCGATCAAACGGCACATCTGCAGGAAGAGAATGAAAGTGGGCTGAAACATGCTGTAGAGGTAAGCTTGGCGGACGGGGGATATAAGAGAGAGTGATAGACATGGGAACCAGAAATGAGGAGGATGGACTGGTGCGGGAGAGATGCCGGGGGCGATGCAGGGGATTGCCGGCGGTGATGAAGGCTACGCAATGGACGGAGGCTGGGAAGTGGGGATAAAGGGCAGGGACCAAAAAGAAAAGGGAAATAGAAAATATCGAAATATTAGTTGGTTGCCTTGACCACCGACCGTGCTCTAGTCCCTGCGATCTCGTCAACGCGTTCTGCCAGAATCTCTCACTGAGTGTGCTCTTGTCTCTTATTTTTTTCTCTTAATTTCTATTCGGATTACGGTGTAGTCCCCCCCCTCCACTAGTGTCTTCCACCGGCTGGTCCGCCTCTTCGCTGCGTCGGTTTCATCCCCAGCTCAACACCCTCTTTCTTTTTCTCCTCCTCATATGGCTGCCGTAAATCTCCAGTCAATCTCTTCGAACATCCCCTTTGATTTCCTCCCTCCCAGCCACCCTCCTTCCCGTGCCAACTCGATCTCCTCCTCCTCCACTCATTCTCCCAGCTCCCGTCCTCACTCCTCCCAGGACATTCTCCCCCGAATGCAGGCAAACATACTCGCCCCCCAGGACGACCCTTATCGTCTCAATGCTGCCTACATCCCCGATCAAGTACGCCACTCTTCTGTCTATTCTCTCCCTTCCGCAGACTTGTCCCCTGGCCAATCTCCGCCAAACACAAATCTGACTAATCCCGCGCTCAAGGGCCATATTCGCCAGTCCCATCTCAGGGCCCGTGCTGCGGCTTCTCCCTACCCCCGCGACACTGAGAGCGTCCATTCCTCCTCAAGCGAGACCGACGATCTCACAATGTTTCTTGGAACCGCCCCCGACTATTCTATGTACGGGCCCGCCCAGCCGTTGCCCTCTAATCATCAAGAACACAGACACTCCCCAGGCGTTCTCTCGAGGATGTCCATCAGTCCCGATCATGCTCTCCAGAAGCTCGCCGCAAATGTACGCGTCGCAACGACAACCAGTGCTTCTGACCGCGCGAAGCAGATTTTCGTCCAGGCATGGTCCGTTCCTGTCTTTCCTCTCTAGGCCTCCCTTCCTCACTTTCCCCCATTCAGGCTAACCGCTAACTATGCTCCTTACCCCGATGGCAACGTTCCCCGCCAAGGCCTTTACTTCTCTTACCGCAGGGTTTGCGACCAGTACCAAATTCCCCACATTAATACCGCAACCCTCGGCAAGGCCATCAGGCTATGTTTCCCCACCATCAAAACAAGGCGCTTGGGTGTACGCGGGAATAGCAAATACCATTGTTCGTGTCTTACTTTCCCTCATCAAATGATCGGAAAATTTTATTTCGATTGTGGCAGATTGTGGCATCCGTCCCGCGACTTCGGCGGAAGCCGAATTTTTACAAGACTACATCCGCAAGTCGAACAATAACGCAGGCCAGTCATCCATCAACGCCGCTCGCGCCGCACAAGAGTCCGGAGAGGGCGCCAACAAGGGCGAAGAACGATCCGACGAAGACGAGGACGAAGACTCTGAGGGGTCCAGCGCATCCAAACGCAATTCCCTTGTGCTCTCTGGAGATCTCAAAGGCAGTCTCACGTTTGAGGATGTAAGCGATAAAACACCAACCGCAGGCAGTCTACTGTCCCAAGCCCAAGTTCTCGCTAGGAGTAATTCCTACCCAAGTCACACGTCCATCCGTCGTCCACCAGAGGCTACCATTTCGGCACAGCCCACACTGACCCTCGGACCTAACACCGACAGCCAATATGTCCAACCACCTCAGCACATTTCGGTCCGCCATATGCCTCATTTCCCCTCCATCGAGGAAGCCATCGGCGCTAACTCTACTACTGCTCAATGTATTGCAGGGCGAGAAGTCTGGGGTTGGTTCCAAGATCACTTGGATGCCGTCCTAGAAAGCGCTCGTGCCTTCCGATTCGATCAGTTCGAGATGCATCTCAGGGGATTCTGGTCGACCTTGACAGGCACCCATCGTGAAGTTGTCCATGCTCCCGCAATTGCGGGATTGATGGCCAAAGCTGACGCAATTGTGTATGATGTCAGTCTAACATTCGCTGCCTTTGTACTGGTACTCATCCATGTGCAGGAAATACTCGAATTCCTAAGATCCCAGATGCTCACACCTCTTCCCACTGCCTCTCTAAACAGCCTGCGTCAACTTGCTAGTCAGATGGAAAAAATTCTCCTCCTTGCTCTCGAAGGATATGGTACTACGTTCGTTGAGCCCAAGGTTGAGCTAGGAGCGCGTTTTGGGCATCTAGTTTGTATGTATCTGTTCCCACGTATGGTGGCGTTGCTAACATCTCCCCACCAAGTACGATTCGTCGACATATACCAAGTCACCCAAGCATTAAACACCGTTCTCACGAATCAAAAGCAGCTTGCGGAAATGCGGCGGTCATGGCAGAAGGTGGATTTCGAATCCGTTCGTAACCAATCTGCCTTGGTTTGCAACTGTCGACATGAAGATCTCGTTCAACTTCTCGAGGTTGAATTTGTAGCGATGATGGATAGTCTTTCGAAGAGCAACGAGCCCGTCAGAGAAGTGATGGCGTGGGCCGATAAATGCACTGAGAGACTCATGGAACAGCGCATCGGAGCTAGCGATGAGAGAGGAACGATGAGTCCTCGTAGCGTTCTGATTCGCTGGGGATACGTGACGAGTCAGGTGATGAGGGACCTCGTAAGTGTTTTTTTCTATGACATCGTTTATGCCGCTGATACCCCGTACCAGACCATCAGGAGTGACCCAGCCTTTGGCGCTTTCCAGATAATGAAGTTATTCCTCGAGTGAGCTTTGTTTCGCTCACCTTTACTTTCGCAGCATTAATCACAATCACATAGCGACTGGATCGCAGTAAACGTCCTGCGGAACGTTGCTTTGTCCACCAATTCCGTCGCTGCTTCTGTGGAACCGGTAATGCAGCAACAATTCTTTTCCCTTTCACCCATGGCCGGGCAAGAGAGCTTCACTACTACCGAGGCTCGCCCTCAACACGCTATGAATCAAACTCCAACGACTTCTAGCATGTTGGCCGCGTTGCAACAGGATCCATTCCCTGCTGGTGCGCTGGACGCCTCAGCTTCCGGCTTCAATGCTGATGCATATGGGGGATTAAACTATATGGATACCTCAGTTACCCCTGAGGACTCGATACCTTCGGTCCATCAAACTGGTCTTGCGTTCTCCGAGTATGCGACGACGAATACGTTTGATGTCACACCGTTTTCGACTCAAGATCTGAGTTTGCCTGGTAATACTAGCGAGCCAGAGCGCGAAACCGAAACTATTAAAGCGGAGGCAGCGTCCTGAATCATATTAGTATCACAACCACTTTCTGTCATTCTCTGGGTTGTGCGGAAAAACTTAATATAGTCTGCAAGTATATATGACCCGTTTCCCGGCACATCACTTATTCCTACCTTGCTCCTATTTGTATTGACCGTCTGCTTTTCAAAAAGTTGTGCTCATTATTGTATAAGCCGTGACCGTGAATAATACTAGTGTTCCTTTGCTTGTGATACCAACTCCGTAGCACTGAGATCTTAATATAAAGGACGATGTCGTAGCACCCACCACTACTCGTCAACCTCGCCGTTACCAGTCGCCTCATCAACCACGCTGTTCTCTGCTGGAGTGGACGACGCGATTTCCAGAGGCGTGTCTGCAATACCGTTTGATGCTTCTGGCTTGACAGCGTTCATGAGGCGTTGTATTTGTTCCTCTGCTTTGGCGATATTTTCGGCCGTCACACGTGCCTGGTTGGCCTCGTACCACGCTTTCTTCGTCTTCAAGTCCTCGATGACACGCGGGATATCGCTTGCAGAAGTGGGGATAGGAATTGCGAGCTTGGAAAGTGCAGTGATAGTACCAAAAGGAAGATTTTTGAGGGTGTCCGTTTCGGTTGCGTTCTTGGATGTCTTGTCCTTCTTTCCACGTCTCCCCCTGCCTGCAAAGTATGTTTCCTCCTCTTCCCCTTTCTTCTTGCGGACCACAAGACCGTCATTGGAAGCTTCCACCTGCCTTAGCTCGAGCTTAGGCACGCCGATCACTTCGCCTTTTGTAGGCAGTGAGGAGGAAGATAGGACAATGTCCTCTGAACTCTTGCCCGAAAGCGCATCAATTAACGTTTGGCAGTCTTCAATCTCTGCTTGGTATGCTGGCAGGGTTGCTTCCTCTCGTAATCGTTCCGCATGCTCCAGCTTCTTTTGAGCTTGCTCAGCTGCACGCTGTGCAAGAGCCTTTTCAGCACGACGAGCACGGTCTTCATTCACTTTTGTCCAGTAGCGGTCGTTTGCTTCTCGAAACTGCTGTGCAGAAGCTCGCTTCTCATTATAGAGATCAGATATCCGAGCCTGTAGGTTATCTCGCTCTTCGAAGAGCTTACTGCGACCGGCATATGCTTCGTCAGACTCCCTCTTGAGCTCGTCTAATTCTGCTTTGATTTTGTCGTAGCGATCGGAGATGGCTTTGGACTCTGGGTCATCTAACTGCTTGCGAAGATCATCGGCAGCGGTTCGGTCAGAGTCGATCGACTCCTGAGAGGCCTGAAAGTTCTCAACGACTTTTCGCGTCCGCTTGGCTTGTGAGATTTCTTGGAGAGCACGTTTTTCGTCAGCAAGCTTCATACTCCCAGATTCTACCTGTTTCTCCAAGTTTCTACACGGGAAAATTAGAGACGCCACTGGAAAGTGACCGCGGCAATGACGTACTTGATGTGAGCATCGACCTCGGCAACTGTCCGGAAGGGTGTCTTTCCGCGCGCAGCTTGCAGGTCTTTGGTCTGGGGATGTTTGTTGGCATTGCGATTATCGAGATACTATGTATAAAGTGCCAGCGTACCTTTTTCTGTATACCATCTTGCAGAGCCTTGAGTTGGTCGAACACCTTTTCTCTGGACGACTTGTAGGAAGACTGTTGCTCGCGTATGCCATCCAGTTCGGCACGAAGCACATTCCGCCTGTCGTTCCCAGAAGGCTTACTGGCGGAAGCTATCTTCTCTCGGACACCATTCTGTGAAGATACGTTCGGTGAGAGTGAGAGAACGATGGAGAGAGAACGTACTAGTTCAGCCTGAAGGGTGTCAATCTCTGACTTGAGTCTGTCCTGTTCCGCGTCATAGGCAGCCTTGTCAGGCCTCCCCGAGCTGGTTTTCGCGGTGTGGTCTGTTTCCAATGGCTTTGAGACGGGTGAGGGAGGGACGGTGCTGGCAGGAGTTCCCTTGTTTGATTTTGGTGCGGACGCAGATCCGTTGGCAGAAGCGGACTTGGCTTTCGATGGAGGCATGGCAGAGAAGAGAGGGACCGGAGACTTGCAGGGTGGAAAGAAAGATGTGTAGACGTGTGAATGTAGACGTGTAATTTACTCTGGTTACCGTTGCGGACCTTGACACGTAACTAGACCGACCAGTTTACGTCGAGGATATCAGAAAACGACTTTAGCATCAAGCTTTTCTACGTCCCGACGACATTCCTCGTACAGTTCCCGGTAATCGTCCTCACCGCCCTCCTCACCGTCCTTCTTCTGTACTTTGCGTTTCATGTTTGGACATACCATGACACAACTTGTCGGTCGTTTTGTTGAACTAGCGTGCCCGAGCTCTTCCTTGGACGCCACGAATACGTATGGTATCTGTGCTTCCTCTGAGAGCACAGGGAGATGGGATATGATGTCAATGGGATTGATGTCTGCTGCAAGGACAAGCAATCTGGGACGAAATACAGTCACTGTCGCAGCATTGTGAAACGGGCGACTTACCCTTGCTCCCCTTTGCGAATGCCCTTGACGACCTCTTTTACACCACGTTTAACCTGTCTAGCTTTCGACGCTGACAAAGTGTCCTGTGATCAACATACGACGTGCACGGACTCGGGCTCACCTTTCTTGATCGCTTTGTGCAGCTTTTTCACGAGTTTTCTCTGCGCGAGAGGTCGCGCAAGAGGCGAAAGGTCTTCGAGGGGAATGACGATTTCCTCCTTATCCTTGTCTTTTTTTGATTTTTTGGAAGGCTAAGCCAATGAGACTGGGCAGACATTGGGGTGAAGAACAGACACACCGAACTCGCTTCCAGCATTTCTACATCCTCACTCTGCGGTGGGTTTTCTGCCTCTTCTGTCTTTCTCTTTTTCTCTTTTTTCTCGCTCTTGTCCTTACCCATATTGCCGTTGTGGACAGGGAGTTGTGACGTGACACACGCGTGACAAACTTAATTTCCCTGAGGTACATCACCCGATCGAAGCATATTTAACCACACCCAATTCATCCCTTGAAGTTCTGCATCGTACCACCAATTTAATGCAATAGTGACATCCCCAGACTGTCTGACAAAGTGCCACCAGCCAACAGGGAGATACAGTGTGTCCCCCGCATCCAACGTAACATGTATCGGGTGAGCTTCGGGAGGTAATGCGTCTGGAAGGTTGGGGTTGGCGATCGAGGACCATCGCACGGGTGAAGTTTCGAGAGATGGTGTAAGAGTGAGCTCTTGGCTCGTCTCGTCACGAGTATACACAGCGTGGGGGTATAATTTTTCTGTTTCCATGAGCTTGAGCGCAATGGAGGTGATGGTATAAGCGGCCAAACCTTCCAAACACCACCCTTCAGTCGGCGATAGCAGTGTAAAATGTTTGGTGCCACGAACGACCGTGTATATATTTTCATAAGGGTCTACACGACTTTAATCAGTGGTACAGCATTGGGAGATTGCTGACTTCGTACCACTGTGCACACTCGTAACGCTGTTGCTGCCTCCGATCCACAAATTTACGGCATCAGGAGTCCGATCTAATCCGTTGTTCAGGAGCATCAAGGACATCGCTCGAAGAACAAACCAAGTACGTCACGAACAAAGTCGACTTTGGACGGGACGTCTGCTCGCAAGGCCTCGAACTCTGAGGCGTCCTCTCCCTTGGAGAAAAAGTCTTCCGAATACAAGTTCCCGTTCTGTGATTGTAGATAGTAGACATGTTTCTCATCTGGACCGTCACATGCTTGTGCGCGTCAACTAGGACGAGGGGGATGAGTCACCTGAACGTAATTTCTCGAGAAGATCTGGAAGTGTCATAGAGTCTATCAACGGCTCGGTGAAGTACAACCTTCCGTCCTGTGAGCGGGTGACTGCGTCTGCTCGACTGACTATGTTTCAGTCCTACTTGTGAATAGCGGTCGCAGACGATTGGAACGTACCCATTTGGAGTCACCGCAACAGAAATACGCCGGTTCCCCATCTTTTGAACAAGATAGTCGTCCGTCCACTTTGTCAAAGCCGGAAACTGTACCCCTGAATCAAAGGGCGTTAGCACCGTTGGTGCCTTTGACGTGAAATATACCGTATTAAATACCCTTGATGACGATTGGTCTCGATAAATGGACGAGCTTAGCGAATTCCAGGGGTGATGGTGGGTGATCGAGCACGCGGATTGATGACCCGTTCATGTCTGACCTCAGGTGGGTTCAACCCAGCCACATGGAGACGACGACGTACCAAAATACTCTCTGGATATCCATTTCAAAAGATCCTTACTGATGGGAGGACGTTGCTCGGTACCAGAATCGTCGGACATCGCGTGGGGGCAGCAGACAAGTCGGGTCACACATAAGTGACAAGACGCGCGTGACGTGTCACGCGACGCGCTCCGGACGTCCGCTTGAATTGGACGCGTGGACACGTCGATTCCCGTAACTTCATACCCCGACCGCGGTTCGGACAGTGTTGACCATCACCCACTACCAACATGCCAGAAAAGCGGAGAACAAGGTCGACAGGTGGCGGTCAAGCTAAACTCCAACGGGTACCATTCAGTTCGCCTTTCTGTCATGTCGACTTGCTAAACCACCACCGGTTCAGACGACGACCCAGACTACCCTAACATCTCTCTTTCATAGGACGACTTCTGGGACCTGCTCCCCTGAAAGTACACAAGATTTACTACTCGAGCATGCAGGTCCGGAGGTCCTTCACACGGAGGCTCCACCTTCCACACCACCATCTAGGTCTCTTAAGCCAAGTGCGTGAGTCCGTCTGAATCTACCACGGGTTTCAACGATGATTCCATATACACAGTCCATCTATATCCCATTTTCACCAAGGTTGCTTCCGTGCGAGAGAGACTACGGAACCCTGTCATCGATGTGGATGAAACCGAGGTTATAGATATCACTGATATTTGCTCGGATACAGAGTCACCGATAGACCCACCTTTATCGTCTACGCAGCAGCCATCACCTCGTTTGGAATTTAGCCAGGCAACCACACGTTCACTTCCTCCGTCCCCCGTCTTTCTCGATGATGAATGCTGCGAGGATGACACGAGCCTGCCACATGCCGGCACATGCGACCACACGCATCCACACCAAAGAAGCCAGAGACGAGAGTCTAATAAACGGTCTCTTGAGACGGACACCGCACCTTTCCCGAGTTCATTTTCGCAACATGTCCGGGGATTACAGCATTCTTATACTTGTGGTCCAGCACTTCTCAAGCGCAGTGTGTTCCAAAGTCCTCGTCTGTCAAATGACGGTCCACTGGGTTTCCTCACAAAATGCCGGCAGCTGGATGATACACCCTCGACTTCTTTGGACTATATCCACTCGAATGTGGCACCTCAGCAACGTGAAGAACAACTTGAATCTCTTAGCCGGGAATACGCCGAAGCCCATCCCGCTTTCGCACGAATATCTGTTCATGAGGACCGCACGCAGGCCGAGATGTGGACCCGTCGTTTCCGTCCCAGGCGTGCGAATGAAGTATTGGGGAACGAGCGGCAAGCTCTCTATCTACGAGACTGGCTTCGTGCACTCGAGCTACATTTACAAGATCGCCCCCCGGAGGAGTTACCGTCGAAGGCCAGAGAAAATAAAGATAAATATAATGGAAAACGGGTCGAACCACGAGGCGTGAAGCGACCGCGCGTTGTACGGGCCGTGGCCAAGAAACGGGGCAACAAGAAACGGAGAATAGATTCAGATGATGAACTGGACGACTTTGTGGTCTTTAGCGATGGGGACGAAGAGGAAGCGGGCAACCTTGCCGAGGATTCAGAGGACGAACTCGCGTTCTGTCAACATACCTTGACTCGCCTTCACAGAAGCGATGCGACTGATACCCACGAAGAACACCTTGCTGCGTCGGAAACACCTGGCGAAAGCGTCCGCGCGCCGTCCCAGGTGGAGTATCCTGCCCAAAATAACTTTGCTGACAACCTCACCAACACGCTTCTCATCACCGGTCCCCCTGGCTGTGGGAAGACTGCGGCGGTTTATGCTTGTGCAGAAGAGTTGGGATGGGAGGTTTTTGAGGTGTATCCTGGTATTGGGAAACGCAACGGCGCAAACTTGGTTCATCTCGTCGGAGATGTAGGGAAGAATCATATCGTGCAAACGGCCCATAAACAGGGACGGGCTAAAAATGGCGAATTGAAGGGAAAAGAACGCACGGTACTCCATGACTATGTGGTGAGGAGCAAGACGGGAGGGACTGGAGGAGAGCCTATCGGCGTCGAGGACCCGACGGATGAGCATGGACCACCGCCACTGGACCAGCGGGAGGAGTCATCAGAAGCGGGTATCTCCAGAAAGCACCATGGTGGATCTGATGGATCGAGACCGATCGTTCGGCAGTCTCTTGTGCTGCTAGAAGAAGTAGACATCCTATTCAAGGAGGATGGGGGATTTTGGCCGGCTGTGGTCGATTTCATACGGGGTTGTCAAAGGCCAGTCGTGATGACATGTAATGGTAAGCCCTCGTTGTGACAAGGAGGTTCAGGGAGCGGGATTGACGAGGATTGAATAGATCTTGGTTTGATTCCAGTCGGTGATCTGCCGCTTCAGAGGGTCCTCGTTTTTGAACCCTGTGCAGCGACCGTGGCAGCCACCTTTCTCCAATGCCTGTCGGTGACGGAGGGGAGGCTTGTTCCTCGCGAAGACCTGATGGCGGTATATGAAAGTAGGCAGGGCGTACAGGGAATAGAGGTACCGGAAGATGAGGAATACCCGATAGCCGAGGCGGTGCCGTTGCCAGATCTGCGGCGGTCTATCACGCAATTACAAATATTGTGCGCGGGCGCGAGGCATGGATCAACATCAGAGATGCACCAAGGAGACGAGGCTAGAGGACACGTTCGGCGATCAGCTCGGACAATTTCCGCTGCATGCAGGGCTGCGCCGATGGGATGGGGAGCGGAAAGGGAGTGGTGGCGGAAAATGATGGATCACAGTGAGCTGATGTCGCATGTCGACGCCGAGATGCGCCGGACGGCCAACAGGGGAGAGGAGGTAAGTGGATGTGATAACTGAGGAGAAGGGACGCTGAGTGACATGACAGGAGGTGACGGGGGGGAGAGAGGACGAGGAGACGGGATATGTGGTGCTGAGCGGAAGGAAAGAGGGGCTGGGTGATGAGCTCATTGCAGAAGAAGCCATTGGGCATTCACGTGGTGCACACGAGGAGGTTGCCACGGACCCGAATGAGGCGTCGATCAACCCCGCGGCGAGGCTAACGCGACGAGGCATCCGAAGTCGCGTGGAGTATCAAACTCAGATGGTGGACGCGTTGCAGGACATGGTTGGGCCGGCAGGCGGGATGATGGGATCGAGGAGCGTGTACCTGGATTACATACCGTGGGTGCGAGAGATGGTGAGGGTGGACGACGAGCTGTCGCGACGGGTTGTGGAGGGGAGAGGGGGACGGTGCACGCGGAACAGCCAGCGCAGATGGCATGTGCGGAATGTGGAGATGAGCGAGACTGGACTTGAAGCGTTGAGGAGGAGTCGGCTCAGGCTGTAGATTCATATAACCAAAAAAGGGCAAGTTTGCTGGCCACGTGTGTGCCCGTTCGTCGGAGCTCCACGCTGCAGTGTTTAGCGCTCGAATCGGGCGAGCCGTCGAAGTTTGTATAACGTCCAGTCCCACAGCTCGTCTATTTCCAAGTCCCCCTCTCATGCCGTCCTCCTCCAAAGACACACAGCGACACTCCCCGCTCATCTCCCTGCCCCCCCTCGACTATCTCCAGCAGCACCGCAGAGGCTCGCTCACGGATCCCTCCCTCCATGCCTCCGCCTCAGGTATCCCCCACTTATCTCTCCCCGCCCCCCCGCTCACCCCCCTCCCAGCCCCCCGTCCCGCCGCAAACTACGTCTTTGGCGACACCGCCTTCCATCCCGACCACTCCACGAAGCAGATGCGCAAGATTCTCCGCTCTCCCTCCTTGGATCGCGACCTCGATCTCCCCCAGAACGGTAAGCACGCCCTCCCCCCGCCCAGATCAAACGGCCCCTCCAGTACGTCCCTCTCCGTCCTCTCTCCCACCACCACACATCTCTCCCCAGGAACCGATGTCCCCCCCTCCCCCCGCACAACCCGCCACCACGACGACAGCGACGACAGCTCTCGTCGCCACTCCATTGCCGTAAGTATCCCCCTCCTCCCCCCCGCTCCTCCCGACCGACCCTTCGATCACAGAACTCCTCCGACTCCCATCTCCCCCATGGCGTAAAACGAAAAATGTCCTCCGACCAGGACCCCCTCCCCCCCGACGATCTCGACTCTCGTCTCGCAGGCCCCGGCGTGCCGAGTCCGATGTCCCTAGATCCCGACGGTCGTGCACAGAAACGCCGAGGCTCTGCAGTCGACACCCGTAGGCTGGCTCATCTCAGCATTTATGATCACCGTCGCCATTCCGTGCACGCTGGCGCGATGATTTCCGGTCCAGGCATGTCAGGTCCTCCTTTGCCCAACACTTCTCAGTGGTGGCTGCATGATAGACGCGACTCCTTGCCTGCAATCCTCCCAAACGGTTCCAATGCCTATTCGGCATTCTCCGGCGACCAGCCACATGGACGATCACCAGCACCTCCAACGTCCGGTAGCATGGCGACTTTCGCGTGGTCTGCAGCACAACATCCGGATGGCCAGCAAGACCCTAATATACAGAGTTCCAACCGTTCTTTCGAGTCCCAACCTCTCTCTACCTCCATGATTCCTCCCATGCCCTTCCCTTCGGACAGGCGTATGTCTGTCCCAGAAAATATTCCTTCCGCCGTCGGCCCGACCAGGAACGTACGCTCACGTTCACGCCCTCCCTCGCGCCAGTTGCGCGACGCTGTTCCTTCCGCCCCTTCCATCCCTGGCTCCGTACCTCCTCCGGACGACCCCTCTGCTCCTCCCTCATCATCTGCCGCTGCCGCTAAATCCAACAAGGAGCCGGGCTCGACTCCCTACTCCCGGTCCCCCGAGCTGAGGGTGTCACATAAACTTGCCGAGCGTAAGCGTCGGAAGGAAATGAAAGATTTGTTCGACGAGCTGCGGGATCAGCTCCCCGCGGACCGTGGCATGAAAGCAAGCAAATGGGAGATTCTCAGCAAAGGTTTGCATTTCCCCTTTTCCCTTTGGATCGCGGCTCAGTATCCCATGCAGCCATCGACTTTGTAATTAACCTCAAGCAGAGCCATCAAGACATGGCTCGCGAAATTGACATGCTCAGACACGAGCTGGACAACTTGCGGCAAGGCATGCCGCCATTCGGACCGGGTGGTCCACCACACTCTATCGTGTACAGCCAAGGCCCAGTACCTTACCCACCGCCTCCCCCTGGCGCCATTTCACATCCCTCTCAATCACACTCCCATCAACCACCGCAGCCGCACCAGCCATCCTCACAGTCGCGGCCGTCCTCGGAAAATGCCTACTCGTCAGCGGCAGGACAGTCGTCTCACCAGCCTTCGTCAGCTGCAGTGACAAATGGTAGTATATCGACGAGTAGGGTGGAAGCCCCCCCGACCTGAGTGTCGCTAGACGGTTTGTTTTGCGATGTTCGAGGGCTCGTGTGATAGTTACCATTTTACGCTGGGATTAGTGCACTTTTTTTTTTTTTCTTCTAACGGACGATTCCCTCGTGGTCTGGTTGGTTGGTGTACATAGTGCTACGCGTTGGTTTCTTCTTCGTCTTCCCATCCACCATGACTAGTAGCATCTGCCATGTAGTTGGCACAACATGTGTATGACTACGATTACGTAACTCGGGCTTTGCTTGGACCGACACCGCGACAATAGCGAATGTTGTCCTCTTGATATCATGCCTCCAAAATCTGCAGAGTCCATTCTCTTTCACAGGAAGAAACCTGCCAGGAAAGACCCCCTTCCGAATGGCCCTCCCCCTTCTCCCCGCAAGGCTGCCACGCCACGCCAGCAGCCTACCCCTCCAGCCCAGGATGACTCTGAGGATGGTTCCAAGCTCCCCGACGGCGATTTCTCCGAATATAGACTCATGTCTTCGGCGCTCAATGGATGGAAATACGATGTGATGAAGTTTGACTCTCGCAAACCCGTAGATGTCTCCACTTGGGATGAACCGATCAAACTCAACAGAAAGGATCTCAGGAGACAAGAATCGACATCTGCTGAGCCGGTCGCTGTCGCTCCGATGCTGGGCAACGACGGAAAGCCAGTCATTGGCTCAGATGGAAAGATAGTCATGGTTGACGCCGACGGCCGGGCTATCACGAATACCAAGGGGAAGGGGAAAAAGAAGATGACGAGAAAGACACGACAAGTATTCAAGGTGCCAGATGAAGTGCGGCAACTAAGAAAGGAGGAGAGATACCCATGGGTCATGGAGGATGCGAGACAGAATGAGGTCTGGGTGGGGCAGCTAGAGGAGGTCTCTAGAGCCGAGACACACGCGCTGTTCATGCCTGCTGCTCAAGAGGTGTTCAAGTTCGTGCCCGCGCACAGATGGTACAAGTTTCACAAGAAACCAAAGCATCATATCCCCGACTTGGAGGAGGCCGAGTCGTTGGTACGTCGTGTTTGCCTCTCTTTCGTTACGGATGGTCTCATACTTTGCCTTCAAGATGGCGAAGATACAGAACAACAAGGATCCAGAGCGCTGGCTGTTGCACCGCAGAAATGGGCAGAAGGCTTCCAAAGCGACATCTGCCATGTTCAAGGCAGACCCAGATGCACACACCGTCATTGGCGCGGCCCCACTCGTGCATAGTGCTAGTCAGAGTAGAGGTCCTGGTGGACGATCGTTACGAACTGTGAACAGAGGTTCACGGGAGGCAGAGCAAGATGAGGACGGTGACATTCGGCCTAAACGAGAAGAAGACGACGGCGAAGGAAATCTTGACGAGCAGCTGTTTGAAGAAGATGTTGCGGATGATGACGAGCACGAGGCTGTGGATATGGACGACGAAGAAGCCAAAGAACTCGAGGTGAGCTCTCGGCCCTCTTGCTCTCCGTGTCTTATCACCTAACGTGATCTTTCAGGAACGGCTCAAACGAGAGTATAAGCTGGCTAACAAACAGCGCGAAGGTTATATCGACGAATCTGACGAGGAAGATGAGTCCCAGTTGTCGAAGCAAGGCCAATCCCTGAAAAAGCTCATGCACAAATTGGAAAAGAACCTTGCATATGAAAGCGACGAAGAGCGCAATCCGTATGCAAGTTCTGTAAGTCTACCGTTGCTCTCGAGGCTGGGCTAGGTCTCACTGCATGGACAGGACGAAAATGAGGAAGAAGAACCACCGGTCGTCACGAACGAACCTGCTATTCAGCAACAACCTCAGCAGGTGCAATCGCGATCGACTTCCCAACAGCCGGTCACAAAACCTCCGACTACAGATGTTTCCGCTGTCGGTTCTCGGGCAGCTTCGCCCGTACCTGTCTCTAGTTTGGGGGGGCACTCCGTCGTAGCCAAACGAGCGACAAGCCCAAAGGCACCAAAACCCCAATCACCCAGCGTCAGCAGAGGAAACAGTCCACTCAGTGGCGTGCCTGGCGGGGGCAGTCGGGCAACCAGTCCTGCTTCTGGTAGTCGGGCAACTAGTCCGGTGGCTGGTGGCAGCAAGGGCACTGTTGGCTTGCCGCCGAGTACCAGTCCGAAACAAGCAACCAAACGCAAAGCCGACGAAGTTTCCGGACCCGGTACCACGAACGGCGCAGTCAACGGTGTCAACGTCCCAAAGCCGAAGAAACGGAAACCGCTACCGACCGGCCCTCCGCCCGAGGGAGAGTTGGAGGAGAGGATGCTCATCGAGTGGCTGCAGCACACACCGAATGCGACGACGCGGGAATGTATCCAACACTTTACACCATATTTGACGAACGAAGCCAAGAAGGCGAGGTTTACGACCATGGTGAAGGAGGTCGCGCAGTTGAAGTCGGGCATTTTGATTCTCAAGAGTGCGCTTCGCGGGGAGTCTGCAGCTGCCTCGCCAGCGCCTCCGACATAGTAAGGTCATGTTGTATTTTGTTCCACCAATATTATTGTTGATTTCACGGGATGAAATCCAATTGCGAGCGTCGAGACGTGATTGGATGAGCAGGTACGGCTTCTGAGCGTCGATCCGGCTTGATTTGGCAAGTTTGTACTTTGACATTTGTGATATGACCAGGATTCCTGAAAATGGAATTCACCATTGCGGCAACTCGAATACCTTTCACTGGTGGCTGACTCCCTCCCCCATCCTATAAAATACAAGCCCTCGCTGCGATGCTCCTTTTATCGCCCTTCCTTCCTTCCCCCAACACTTTCTATTCTTCCCCTCCTTTAGGCATCCCTCGCCATGCCCACACGGTTTACCTCCGTCCTCCTCCTCGCCGCTGCTATCGCTCATGCATCCGTCCACCCTGGCCGTCCACCTCGCGCAGACGGTAATCGTCTGTCGAACAAGTGGTATCACGAAGAGGACCATCCTGTCTATAACCTCTTTAGACGGCAGAGTAACGATGACGGTGTTGTCTACGCCGCCATAGGCACGCCCGGTATGTCTTTGCGTTGAGCTCGCCGAGTTTTTCGATATTGACAAGATTGGGTAGAATGGTCTGGAAACTTTCCCGCCGGTGCCGCCACGACTGACAACATGCCTCAGGCATGGGTCGACGCGTTGAACAATGCGCTCTCGACTGGTAGCATACCAGACATTCCTGTGTCCACGAGCGCCAACGGGGGGAGCCCGACGTATCCTTCGGGTTATGACCCCAATAGCGACGCAGTCTGCTCTTCGACATACAAGTGTGCTGCAGCTGGTGATATTTGGGACGCCCCCGAAAACACGATTGCGATCAGCTTTGACGACGGCCCGCTCCCAGTTCGTTGCCTTTTCTTCCTCCCTCCGTGGCGACGGACTGACTGCTTTTACTCAGGCTTCGGATGCTCTCAACAGCTTTCTCAGCTCGAATAACGAACACGCCACCCACTTTTATATCGGTTCGAACATTCTTTTATACCCGCAGGCATTTCAAACTGCGTTGCTCAATGGGGACGATATCGCGATCCACACCTGGTCACACCCTTATATGACTACGAAATCTAATGCAGAGGTTGTGGCTGAGTTGGGCTGGGCTATGGAGATTGTTCACAACTCGTCTGGAGGACGCGTCCCCAAATACTGGCGGCCCCCTTATGGTGACTCTGATATGCGCGTTCGTGCTATTGCCAAGCAAGTCTTTGGGTTAACCACGGTTGTCTGGAACAAGGAGTGGGTTCGTTCGTTCCTTTCTTGCGCCGCCTAATTTTTCCGTTTCAGCACTGACGACTGGACACTGGACCAAAACCCGCCCGGTACGACGACGGACAACATTGCCGGACAGATGCAGACGTGGCTGACTGGTCTGTGACTGTGCCTTTGTCTCTATGTGTGGGTACTGAAATGTGGTGAACGCGCCAGGCCCCAAGAGCCCGGGCCTCGTTATCCTGGAGCACGAATTATCCGATTTGGCGGTGTCAACATTTATGGACGCGTATCCTCTGATGGTTTCGAACGGATGGAAGCGTGTGTCACTTGCACAGCTAGATGGTTTAGGATCGTATCAAAATGCGTTCGACTCCAATTCGCCTGTTAGTCCTGCAAACGTTGGTATGTCTGGTATCAAGCCCCCCAAGGCGAACTCGACCGTTTTGCACAAGACAGGGTAAGCCTTGTATGGTTCTTTTGCCCATTTGACTAAGATTGGGGTAGGATCCCATCTGCTTCTGGTCAGGCGGGTTCGAACTCCCAGTCGGGTGCTTCATCTCACGGTAGCTCTCAATCAGGTCCCCATGCGAACCAGAAGAGTGGAGCCGAGCACTACAGCGTTGCGTCACTCATCCTTTCGGGCATTGCTACCGCCATCGCTGCTGTGGCTGGCATCATTCTTTTTTGAGTTGGGACTTGAGGGGTTGGAGATCTCGTGCACGGGTACATTACTATCTGGGATATTGTCATGGTATGATCAGTCTATTTTACGTTCCTTTTTTACTACTATTGTAGCGATCTTTCATCTTGGGTAATCACACTGGTCGGAAGGGTTTTCATACTGTGCGTTTGGGTCCAGCATCAAGTTAATTGTGCTTGCAGGTAACATGTCATTTGCTCCACCACAGGAGACGTCGCAGTCGTGAAATCCATCAATATTAATTCGTTCCGAGCCCGTGCGTGTCGTATCATGTCATGAAAGTCGGGTGAAACCTACAGAACTATTCGTAGCGACTGTGTCTGGATATAACATAGATCTGAACAAATCACTGGAGCGAAATTAAGGCGGGCGGTGGTCGCGTTGATAGTCAATCTGTAGAATCGGAGCTTAGTATTCTATGACAGGATGCTAGGCCATTTGATTCGCAACCCTTCGAGCCACCGCATGTATAACAATTCGGCGATGGGGGACTTGCGTGCCTGGGCAACAGGGTCGTCTGCTTTGAGTGGGTGAACCGGGGTACTTGTTTCGGCTGGAGGTGCTGCGATGTCCTCTTGAACTTCAGTGACAACTAGGCCTCTGGCGGTCATTTCGCTTTTCCGTATGATCCGTTTGTGGGGGAACAGTCCACGGGCAGTCTGTACATGTTGTCGGACGGCAGAATTTCTAGTACACGGATTGAGTTGATATTCGCTGCGTGCATAGGAAAACGTACTCGTTGATGCCAGAAAGAATATCAAGAATGACATTATAAGAGAGGGACGCGTTCGCGTCACACAAGTCGGCAAAACCTCGGGCGATCATGCTCAGTGACTCGATTTCCCGAGCATCCATGTCATCGCGAATGGCCTGTGTGGTATGATGAGGAAGACACGATGTAAGGTAACCAAATAAGAGCTTACGTTCTGGAGGACCGGGAGAACGACGTCGTCGACCATGGCTCGCCCAGCCCTCTCTGACTCACTCGCTCGTCGTTTGAATGGTGAGCGTTCCTTGGCGGACGATGTGGGGGATGGTGACTGGGGAACTTCATCTTTACCACGTGTCGTCCCAACGTATTCTGCAGAAAGTCTGAGAGAGCCGAGAGTGTCCACCTTCTTCACCGGTCTGATCGTGTCGACACCGGAACCTAAATCAGCCTCTCTCATAATCGTCCCAGCACCCGTCGTCCTGTGTCTGGCTGCATATGAAGAACGCCTCATGGGCCGGACAGAGCCAGTGTAGGCAGGTGGTGCATCCTGCGGTGTGACAGGCCCAGACGAAGCCCCCGAAGAAGATTCGTTTGTAACAAGGAGAGCAGGCATGTCTGGTTCTTCAGACAACGTTTTAATCATGACGGTCGAGTGTGATCCTTGGTAACTCGTCGTAATACCACTGGACGCCAGCTGTTCACTACCCTTGACGGCACCTTCTGTGTCAAGGGAACGCTCGTCGTCATAAGCGGAAGGATCTTCATCAACATCTTCGTCGTCCATGTCAGGAAGCAGGTCCCGGGCAGCACTACTAAATGTCCCCATTACGGACGAAGATTTGATTGTTTCAAAATTCCAATCACTGCGTATTGTGGCGTTACTCTCCCAATTGGCGGTCCCCATGACAGTGGGATGGTATGCTTGGAGACCCTTTGCGGGGGATCGTATGCGAAACTCCTGGTAGCGGTCAATCAACTCTGTGAGGTATGACGTCTTCTTTGTATTTTTGATGAATCGGTGATTGAGAAGATCTTTGGCAGTGGGCCGCTGGATATTACATGAAAAGGTGTGCTAATACTCATCGGAATAGCGTACCGTTGCTGGGTCCTTTGTGAGGCACAATGAGACGAATTCTTTGAAAGCAGGGTTAAAGTTGCCCTCCAGTGTTGGGGGTTTTGCCTTGGGAATGAGGAAGAGCACACGCATGGGGTGGTACTCTGCCAAAGGTGGCTCGCCCATAGCCATCTCGATCGCAGTTATGCCCAGACTCCACATGTCCGCTTTAGCATCGTATCCGGCTTGACGAATGACTTCGGGTGCCATCCAGAAGGGTGTGCCAACAAATGTGTGCCTCAGAGTGCTCGTGAGCTGTGCTGCAACACCGAAGTCGGCGAGTTTGACTTTTCCCGAGGCAGATAGGAGAACGTTTGCGGCTTTGATATCTCGGTGAATGGTACCTTCCGAATGGAGGTAGTCGAGACCGTAGAGCAACTCGCGACAGATCACTGCAATGTGCGCTTCCGAAAAGACGCCGGCCTTGAGTAAGTCGAGGCATGACCCTCCTGCAAGGTACTCCATAACTATCCATAACTTGTACGCCACGACGAATGAGCCATAGTATCGGGTGACATACTCAGAGTCACACCGCGCCAGGCTCGCTATTTCCTGTTGGATCTCTAGTATATCATCGTCCGAGTCCTCCAAGTCTGCACAGGTATGAAAGGTGGCCCGGAGATGTGTAAATGAGGAACGCACCGATTTGTTTGATTGCAACAATCTGTTTGGTCTCGTTGTGCATGGCCTTGTAGACCGTACCGAAGCTGCCTGTACCGAGTTTGTCGAGGAGTGTGTATTGAGTTGCAGGATTGCTGCCGGCTACAGGGTATGGCTCTCTCAGGGGAGGGCTGCTATCCTGGCTAGACCTCGGAGACATCTGGGAGGGACGGTGGTCAAGGTCAGAGTGACTTGGTTTCCTGAGACGGTTGCCGGGAGGTGACATGATGGTCAATGCTAAAGCAGGGCGGACACATATGGTGTTGACACATGGTGCCAGTCCAAGTGATACCGAACATGGTGGGCTCCTCTACACGTGTCCAACGTAAACCCTGCTCTATTCCCATCTCTGACAATGCAAAAGTCCCGATTCGACGACAACGAACTCGGATGCCCTACGGGTCTTTACACCAGCATTCATCTCCACGATAGTTCAGCAAGAAGCAACAGACAGTGTCAAAGTCAATTTCATGGCAGCAGGTACAGCATGTCATTTCATGACGGCCTAGGACATACAGATAAGAGACATGTGACGAGGAACGAGAGGGGTCCATCTGTAGTAGTAATCTCATGCCTTGACTGCATATCTCCGGAGGGGGAAATGAATGTCTTTCTTGTGCTGCTTTTCTGTCTTCAACGAGGCCTCGTGCTGCAGATCGCAGTTTGTCTCGGCGAACACGGAGACTGGTCAATGTTGGCTCACCTTCGTCAATCGCCGTCTGATTGCACGGGTTTTCTTTGGCCGGAGATCAAGTGGAAGGTACTTCTTGTTCTTGTAGTACTCTCGAAGATTTTGACGCGACTTTTGGTTCATCACAGTCAAGACCCGTGCGATCGACTTGCGGACAATGTTACTGCGCAAGATATTAAGCGTTAGAGCAGATACACAACAATAAATGGAACGCACATCTTTGTCAATTTTGAAGGAGCTCCCCCTGTGATCTTCTGCACTCGGAGAGTAAGCAGTTCGTGCTTGAGCTCGGAAAGCTGTTTCGTCAAGTCATTCTTGGGCCTATGCGTTACATGCCATGGGTGAATAAGTCAGGTTGTACGGAGAAGCTGCATGTTTCTCACTTCGATTGGAGCTCGTAGGCCTTGACTTTGCCGGGCATTTTGAATGTGCTGTCGATGATCAGGACAGTGCTGAGTGGAGTGTCGCTTACGCGAGCGAGAGAACTGTACAGTTCATCAGCCACGTTTCCCACGATTACGTTAAGTTGATTTGTATTACACTTCTTTGGTACACTACTACGCTCGTCTCATCCCTTCGACGAGATCTTGAAACCGCACTAGTGTCCCCCCGAAAATATCAAGCGAGCTTGGTCGCAGTCAGCATACTTTCTTTCAGATTCAAGTGTGCAACTTACCTTCCGTAAGTCAGGTCAACTTTTCCACCCGAAAGTGAGTCCACAAGAGTCAGATCGGACACATCTACGCATGGTCAGAAACTTGTACACTTGAAAACGTTACTTACGTTTTGCTCCTCCTGCATACGTAGTCGGTATTGTCACCCACTCCCCCAGCTCTAAATCCAGATCATTCCACGGTATGCATGTCATCATAGGTGGGACACTCACTCCGCACCAGTTCTTCGTCGATCCCTTGGCATAGTCCCTCGACGTCAGCGGCGTGAATGAGAAATTCACTTGGGATGACTATTAGATGCTTATGTGTGATCAATGCCCTCTACTTGCCTACAATATTCTGACAGCATGTCGAGTGATTCTAAGCGATCTGTTCACTGACCGAGATATAGCAGACAATCATTCTGACCTACCTTTGCATACCTCCGTATCCGTGATATCTTGCCACTTGTTCATCGCGACGAACCACTTGTCCTCTCGCCGACGGCAGCTATTCGTCGAGGCGGTGAACACCTTGCGCGAATTATACGCAGAGTACTAACCTCACATCCACGACGAGCTTTTCCCTTCCAACAACTTGGGAGACAGCATCGAGTCTCTCTCGGGAGAATTTGGCACCGGGAAAGAGATATGAAGTAACAATGATCTGGATAAATTTGAGCCAGGAGTCACGTTCTCTGCGCCGTGCCCACCTTACTGGCACCAGCGTCTATCCATTCTCTTGCGTTTGCTGCCGTTATTCCACCGCCTATCTGCAGACCACCTGAAAAACCATTGGGACGAATTGCCAGTGTGTGTCGGGGAATCGAGGTAGGGACACACCTGGCCACATCTCTAATGCCTCTTTCGCAGCGTCATCATTACCGGGTCCAAGCTTGATCAGATGTCCACCCCGCAAGCCATGCTCTTTGTATAGACGTGCAAAATGTGCCGCAGATTGACTGAGAACGTTAAACCCGCGCCATCACATGCTACATGACTAGCACTCACATAGCGACAAAGTTAGTCTTGAGTCCTCCCGGGTCATCCGACAAGGTACCACCAACGATCTGTTTCACTTTTCCGTCGTGGAGATCAATGCACGGTCGGAACCTACTGCGTTGTTCGTCATCAGCCAGAGTCATCTTGCCCTTCTAGTATTGTGCCGAAATCCAAATCAAGAAATGGTCCATGTTACACGCAAACAGCACGATAATACACAGCATGTTCAAGTTAGTACTCCAAAGACGCTTCCATAATCCGCGTGAGATGTTCCCTTCCATCTTCTCCGACGACATTACCGATGTTTGGTGCGAGGTCCAGTACACGACGCTGAGGGATTGTGCCCTCAACGAGTGCCGGAACATCATCTTTCGTGTAGCCCACCGCCTTCAAACCACGAGGCACTCCAAGTCCATCAAGGAAGCGGGCGATTGACTCATACAAGTAGGATCCGAGCTCAGAATCCGGAATGCTGGTGATGGATGGGTCGGTCACCGTTGTGTTGTTGAAGATTGCCAGTGCTTCCCGGTGGCGATCCGGAGATGATGGTGCGGTAAATTGGAAGACTAGTGGGGGAATAAGGATTGTCACATCAACCAGAATAAAACGTACCTGCGGGTCCTGTGAGTGCGACACTATTTTACGAGGTTAAGTGATCATGGTCAAGTATAGCTGGACTTTCTGGCGTACCTGACACCATGGGGGATGATAGGGTGGTCAACCCGGTATCCTGGGTGCTTATATTTCGGACCTTTCTTATTTAGTCCAGAAATCTAGATCGCGTTCGGAGGGAACCAGGTCTCATTTCAATCTTGGAACTTACCGGATAGCTCATCCCATGGCAAAGATGCACACCGGCATTTCCGAACCCGATGCCAGCGAAGGAAGCAGCCAAACTGTAACTCCAACGTGAACTTTTGAGGGGGGTAGCATCGAAAGAATACATACAGCATTTGACTTCTTGCTTCGTGATCGGTGCTATCTTTGGCAATTCGAGGAAGGTACTTCACCGTGGTCCTGAGGGCCCACATAGAGAAGATGTCAGCGACTGGGTTACTCCCTTGATATGCTGGGCGCAGGATCGGGTTAGCCGGACGGGGAGTACGTTCCGTGTAACTATTAAGGAGCACATGAGAGAAGCATATACAGGCAAATATCGTTCTCACGGAATTGCGGTGTAACTCTCAAGACTGTGGAATAGGACATCAAGGCCTGCACTGATGTGCAGTTCTGTCGGGCAGGTTTCGGTGTTTGCAGTATCCACTACTCCCAGCACCGGTTTGAGGGCACGATTCGCAATGCCCGTCTTGAATGAGCGCGAGGTAACGTCGAAAATCGCAGCTCCGGTGGTCTCAGACCCTGTTCCAGCGGTAGTCGGAACTAAATATGGGTTAGACCATCGCCGACGAAGTCCACGTGAGTGGTACATACCTGCAATGAGAGGTCGCAGGCTTTGAGAGATAGGAAGACCCTTTCCCACTGGAGCATTGACGAAGTCCATAAGGTCATTATCCTTGTAAACAGTGAACCTACCAAAGGTCAGATTGTGCCACCTGGTAAATGAGAAGATACAAACAAGTTAGCAGTTTTCGCGGTGTCTATGACACTTCCGCCTCCAATGCTTTATTGTATGAGATCAGGAGTTAGCGCGCCCGAAGGAATCAAGTACACAATACTCACGCGAGGAAATGACTGAAGTCATGCTGCCTTGCCCAGCTGATTGCATTTCTCCAGCTCTCTTCAGTGGGCTCAGCGACCACTTGATCGTAGACTTCGAAAGGGAGATCCTCCTGGGACTGCAAGGACTCAAGAGCCTAGGGAGAGACTGACAATCAACAGAGTATGTTAATAGAATGATACTTACGGTGGCCATTGGTTTGAGCTTCCCGACGATGGGATCAGTGAACACCCCGATCTGCAGGAGCAGAAATATTGAATGCAAGGATGAAGAAGACATGTGACATGGGGATTACCTTGCGTGCTTTCATGTTCTTGAGGTCCATGCCGACCTCACGAGTGACGCCTTCTCCAAATCTGAGGTTGGACGCAGCGACCTTCAAGGGAGATTTAGGAAGAAGAGGGACGGTGTGTTTGGGACAGACCTCGAAGGCATATTCTTTCTGGACAGCATGAACGGGTGTCGCGAACTGTCTGAGCTGGTTCAGAGCTGCGGAGCCATGGGCGTGAGGAAGGGGTGAACAGCGATGGCAAGGACAAGCGGAATGCTGAGCGGTGAGATTGATCAACCGCAAGATGGAGTTCCTGGTCGTGGCTGTCATGGCACCTGAACGGAATCGGAATCGGGAATCGGAAAAGTCAATGTGTCTGGTCATGTGATCAAACAATGAAAGCCACACAGCCACAGGTAGCACTTTGTCGCCGCTCTTTTCTTAGTTCGTCGACAATGACGATGACAATACCCCTCCAACGGGCGCACAGACCAGCTCTGCAGCGCAGAAGTGGCTCAGCTGCCCTTTCATTCTCTCCTTCCTCAGACAACACGCTCGCAGCTTCAACTTCCTCTTCCAACAACACACTCTCGCTTAGGCATGTATACCACTTCCTCTACCTCCTCCATCGGTCTCTTACTTTATCCCTAGTGACGTGCAAGACTTGATTTATATGACTAATGTGAGTCTTTCCCGCTCGCGACAATCGTCCCTGTCTCATGTGCATCACAGGTTACCATTGGGGGTGTCTGTAAGCCTTTGGATCACGCGACCAATGCGGCCTAGAACTCACGTATAGTCCAGCATTTACCGTGCAGCTTGACACTGGCTCATCTGGTAAGTTGTATTTATGTTCTCACTCCTCAACTTTCCCATTGTCGTTGTTAGACCTTTGGGTAATACCTACCGGAGGATCCATACCTAATGCAGTGACTAGTGTCAGTACAATAGTTTCTTATCGTCCATCTTACTTGCACTGATATCCTACACCAAGTCAACCAACCTGAACCTCACTGTAAGTATTATTGGTGGTGTGCCTCGCCTTATCGCAGCTAACATGAGATAGTACGGCATTGGTTGGGCATCTGGTCAGGTGGAATATGCTTCGGCAGATTTCGCAGGGTATTCCTTCCGTTTTTCTTTGAGCGCTTACAACTTATTTTTGGGGCGACAGCATCACCGTGCCCCAGCAAGCTTACTTGAATGTGTCATCCTCTCAGAACCCTGCGTTGTCATACGGAGCAGCAGGCATCATGGGTCTTGGCTTTGATTCTCTCTCCAATATTGATCTAGCCATCAATCACACCGGATCTTCCTCAGGACGAACACTACTTTACAACCTCTTTCACGACAACCCGAGCGAACCCAATTTCATTGCATTTTCACTCCAAGGCACCTCAAACGATGACGGCGTCCAGGGAAGTCTTTCCGTAGGCGAAGTAGATCCTCTATATGCCAACGTGACAAGTACAAATAAGATCCCGACATGGCCG
The DNA here is from genome assembly GCA_038094695.1 of Chiua aff. virens. NCBI lineage: Eukaryota > Fungi > Basidiomycota > Agaricomycetes > Boletales > Boletaceae > Chiua > Chiua aff. virens. The sequence goes on from JBBPUM010000002.1 coordinate 373,874, forward strand.
ATCAATTCTCCATCACGTTGGAATGTTCTTTTGGACTCGTTTATTGTGGGGACTCAAACAATCACCGTCTCGACCACGGTCCCCGCGGTGCCACAAAACAAGGCTGTGATCTGTCTCGACACTGGTACATCATACACGTAAGCAGCTCACCAATAATTTTCGTCGCATTATTTGCAAAGATATGACGGACATCTGTAAGGTACGCGCCTACTGAGGTTTGTACAGCCATTTATGGTGGCATTTCCGGGGCCCAATACGATTCCAATCTCGGACAATGGATTGTTCCGTGTGATGCCGAAATTGACATGGCCCTTCAAATCGAGTATGTTCACCCCTTTGTTTCTTGAAGCGAGACTTGTTGACAGGTCGTCAAGTGACCAGATCTATCCTATCCATCCGCTCGACGTTACTCCCGCCTCTCAAGGTGACTCGAGCACTTGTGTGGGTTCTTTCATTCCACAGAGCGTGTCTATTGGATCTGGTCAATTGTTCGTTCTTTTGATCTATGCATGTCGTGATTTGAATCTGACATCTTGTCCAGCGATTGGTTGGTTGGTGATAATGTCCTGCGCTCGATCTATACACTTTACGACTATGGCGACTTTGATTCCTCAGGGAATATGGGCAATCCTTACGTTCAGATGCTTGCTCTTATCGATCCAAATGAAGCCTCTACCGAATTTCATGATATTCGAGGCGGTACCCCAAGCTCGAATATCACCTACAATGTCTCAAACGATGGGTCTGGGTCTGGGTCCACCACTGTCTCATTATCGACGGACGTGACTACTGCCTTGGAAAATCTTTCCAAATTTCTGCCTGTGGTTCTCGGTATCATGGCGTTGAATGCCCTGGTACTAGTAGCACTGGTCATTGTGGGCATCGTCTTCCTTTGCAGACGTCGCGGAAGGAATGCTCGAGTCAGGAAGATACCCGGAAGGTCCACACCCATGCCAATGGAGGACCCCTCTGGATTTAGGGACTCCCAACCGCCCGGGTTAGTCCCACACGCATACCAGCCGGTCTCGATGGCTTTAACGGAAGATACACTTTTCGCTCCCCCGTCACCCGGTTTCAAGAATGACGCTTCAAGATACGGGAGCCGTCCCAATTCGATTGCTTGACTGATTGTACATATTCGAATTGTTTGTACTGGACTATCAGTGCATTCACCTCACTGTTGGACTCGTGTCGGGGTTTTGGACTCTTTCGTTGTTCTGTCTCACTGTCTCCTAGCGTTACTAGCCATTTTGTGACTTGGCGTACAATATGATTCATATGGTAATTGTGCTAAGACTTAGATGGGACGTGCTACCATAGATTTTATATACTGCGAGGTTTACTACTTCTTGCAGCGAGGTCGAATGATGCTGCACTATCCTCTCGCATAAGCATAGTCTGGCTGCCCAGCGCAGACTTGATGGATTTGGGGGTATACCCGAAACTCTTAGCTACATCCTGAGCACGGACCTTCAGGGAGACGAACCACTCTCGACGATCCTTGATTTTCGGGTCGTCTAGCAGTTGGCTGATGACACTCGCCAGCGCTCGTGCGAACGATGCGCGATGATATAGTTCGGCGACCTCGTTTTGCAGGAGGTTGTCAACGCCGGCGTACTCTGCAAGCCAAACCGCTTGTAGGCACTTGGTGTTGTCTTTGGTTTGGAGCGCGGTACGCATGATGAAGGACATGGTCTCCACGTTGGGCGCAAGACTCCTGCCTGTGGGCCGCTTCTGTACTCCAGGAGGTGCCTTACCCTCGGATTCATGGAATGAATCTGTCTGGATGCCTGTCATGAGCTGGAATGCCTTCAGGGCACCTTCCCAGTCACCCGTACGGAGGCAAACCGTAAGCACAAGGTGGTAGGTGCGCATATCTGGGCGTAAATCGGGGATGTCGTATATAGAGTCGCTTTTCAAGCACCACTCGAGGGCATCGACGGCTTGGGAGGACTCGGGGGAAGCCAGCATGGCGAGGGATGCGTGAGCGCGTAAAAGTTTTTGAATGTGACATTTCGCCACGCGTGAACGCATATCAGGCTGATCGAAATCAAGATTGTCCATGATGAGACGCATGAAATGAACGCAGAGCCTAAATTTCTGCATTGCAAGACAAACTTGAAGTGCAGCATCAAGAGTCCAATAATTGAGATGAGGGGAGAGTTGGAAAGCATCCGGGTGGCCGGGTCTTGTAAGACCGAGATGTCGGGTGATGATCTCTAGTGCGAGGTTCTGGTCGGCCGGACGGCCATGGGTGAGAGCCTGTATGGCTGCTCCAACGAGGCGAGAGTCGAGCTCGAAGTCTGGACGCTTCTGCATGGCTTTTTCAACCTGTAACCAGATGTGTTTCGCATTGGATGTTGTTGTATCACGATCGGGCGTGACACCCGCGCGCTCCTGGTGGCCCTGAACGGCAATGGCACGAAGCATGGCTGTAAATACGAATCTGTCCGGGGCATGAGGGCCATCTTGGTCCATAGCAAAATAGACATCAAATATCTTCTGGATATCACCTGCAGCACCGAGGATCCTTATATAGATTACGAGAGGGGAGAGAGATAGTTGCTCGATGTTGTCGGGATCGTGATGTCTGATAGATTCTATGTAGTCGAGGTAGTAACGATAGAGAGCATGCGCGTTAGCGAGTTGTTTGGGATGATTCGACCAGTCAGAGACCTGGGAGAGACCCTTGAACATGGTCACGAAAGTGGTGATGTTCGGAGAAAAACCGCGTCGCTTCATCTGCACGGTGGCAAAATGAGAATAGTCATCGAATAGAAATGAGAGGAACTCACGTCGGTGAATAATGTATAGGCCAGTTGGTATTTTTTGTGGTTCATGCAGAGGGAGAGCATAGTGTTCCATGCGGGGACGTTTTGAGCGTCCCTGGGCACAGAGCGGAGGCGTTGTACAGCTGCGGCGACATTTCCATCCACAGAGAGCTGCTTGAGTTGCAGAGCAAGGTTGTATGGACGTAGGTGTTTCGGTGGATGACGGGGTGACGTTTGACTTGCAAAAGTGCGCACAAAACTACACAGACCGGGAGCACATCTGGTCAACATCAGAAGTGTTGTGGCGTTACATCATTACCCAATCCAAGCATCATATTGAGCTTTGTCCGCTACGTTACTACTCATACCAGTAGTGTCATGTTTTGTGCAGTCTCAAATCAACCCGTCTAGCCGCCAATCCAATCACAAACAACGACATGAACGCAACTCCAACTGCGATCGGCTTCTTCAAGTGCGCTGACAAAGGCACCTTGTATGAAACCTGGACTTCGTTAGACAATGCAACCGAAAAAGAACGCCATACACGCACATATATCATGGCAGTGTGCTTGTCTGTCAAGTCCTTGTATGTCAAAGCGACAGCCGGACGCCCCGTCGTGTCGAGGTAGCTCACATGCGTCGAGATGGTACTCGATAATGCAGGGAAAGGTGTCGATATGTCAATGTCACTGTAATGCTTGCTTTGAGCACCTTACATTGTTAGATCATCAAAGCTGAAACTCTTACGTTGCGCCCTCCGGCAGAATAATTTTGATCTCCGCCTCGTCCACCACTGATCCAGGGACATGGGTCATGACAGGGACGCCAACGATGTATTTCCCATTCGCTGCGTCCCAGCTGGCCGAGTCTTGCAGTGGCGTGTCGAATCCAAGAGTGAATGAGTAGTTCCATCCACCCAAAAGTGGGTACCTCGGGCGCATTTCCAGGACACTATATTGAATGGCCTTGCTGCCCTTAGGGACGGACGGGACGCGGCGCAGATGCGAAGTGGACACATTTCCATTCAGGTCATAGAAGTACGCGTTAGTCACGCCAGGTGGGAGGTGTAGGGTCAAACCACTGAGTATATGCGGAGACACGCGCCCAAAGTAGTTTTGGCTCTGATACTCAAGACGGGAGAATTGCCCCTTGAGGCTAAGCATGACCGCAGCAGTCAGAACCAGTAAATGACAGGGGATGCATACTACATACACAGGGCCAGCATTATGGAGATCAATCTTGTCCTCCACGTTGAGGTTGGATCCCCAGTGGCTGATTTCCGCCGCCCGCCGAAGCTTCGTGATCTCTAAAACGGGGTGTCCGAAGTTGTAGTGCACCGAGACAGGCTGCTGATATTTGGAGAGGAACTCTGTCGTAGGGGGTCCCACATTGTGGTAAGGCCCATATGTAATAGTGGCTCCAGACTTGGTGACCGACGCTTCCCCAACGAATTCGTCTACTCCATCGGGAGTAGAGTGAAAAGGAATGTCAGGGGAGGGGGATCTGTATAATGGCTTAATTCTGCATTACGAAAACGGCCGAATGGCACACACTTGACTTTAGTGCGCTGAACGAGAGTGGTGTAAGGACTGAGAACGAATAAGTCACTGTGGTATTTCAGCAGCTGAGGGTCTGTTTGTGTAGCATATGCTGGGTGGGGACGTGTTGCGTGAGTCTGGGACGTTTCCAGCACAAGGTTGATGGTCGTATTGACGGCGAGCTTCTTCGGCAATGTCACAGAAAACTCGTGCACATCCCTTTGGCAGCCTGGGGTCAGCCTCCGTCAGACGCGCGTATAGACGTCGCCTTACCGTGTCTCACGTTCGCCCAAGTCAATGATTTCGAGTGGTGTCGTCTGGCCTTTGACCTTGGCCTCTATCCAGCTTGTTTTTTCCCTCTCGTCCTTTCCGACGGCGATGTGGTATGTAGTTTGACCTGGCTCGAGCGCCTTGATGGCGTAAGTGGTAGTGACGTGCACGAGAGAACCACCGAGTTCAATGGAGCGCACTATGGCTGTATTTTCGAATGCTGGGCCGGCCAAAGAAATGGGAGTAAGTAGTGAGCTCACGAGGAGCAGTGAAAGTGTTCGCCAGCCCCGCAGCATCATTTGGTGTAGTCGTGTTATGCCCAAGAGCGACGTGTTCCAGTAACTTTCTAATATCCGGTGGCTGTGCCATCGACGACCAGTTTACGGCCCTACTACAAAGCATCATTGACGAGTACAGTAGTCTACCATTGCCACGTCGATGCAGGGTTTCGTAGGGGAACGTCCTCACGGACGATGCCAGCCGACACTACCCTCTTCAGCCGCATCTTGCGCTTCTCCTCTTG